>VYZM01016296.1:415511-425989 GCA_013398915.1 Dromas ardeola | reverse complement strand
TTTTTTTTTTTTTAAACTTGATTGTTTGCTGGTTGATGTCAAAATCATTATCAAATTTACCCGAGTGAATAATTTCTGATGGGTTTTTCTTTTTTTCTTTTGATATTTTACCTTTGCCCTAAGTATTCAGTAAATTTCATTCCTATTTCCTGAATCGGTTAGACTAACTGAAAACCACGCTTTTTAGAAAATGAGAGATTTGCCAAATATCCGGTGTTATCTTGTTGAATGCTGTCTACGTTTTTTCCTACTAGACACACAGTGACAGGTGAGCTTTCCAAGGGAAAAGTAGTAGCCGCGGAAAAGAAATAAAGGTTACTGTATTCTGATAAAATTTCAATCACAAGGCTATTCAAGGCTGTCATTGCTGAAACTAATGAATTGGCAGTGGCGTATACATCAAAGTTTATTTCTTTTGTCAAGTAGAAAAAACAGACTCATAAGACTAGATCTGTTAAAATATGATTTATAGTTTTGCGTTGTAGCGTCTTTTATTCATCATTTACATCACTGCTACATGGATATTGCATGATGGATTTTTTTTATTTTATTTTTTTAAAGTAGGAAGAGTTGATTTTAGAGCTCCAAAGAATGTCAGGTTCCTGACACAGAGGCTTGCTTTCTTGGAGAACTGTAAGGTGTACTTGGAGATGACACATGCTTAGACGTTGAAAACACATGACAACTGGAAACTGTAAAACAAACAAACAAAAAATCCCCCCAAAAAACACCAACAACCAAAAAGACAACAAAAAAACTTCCGAAATGAGCTTGTCAGTACGCCTTTACTGATTTCAGAAACTCGCTTTGCCACACGTTTCGTGTGTCTGGGCACCGTGCTGTACCCAGTGGGAGCTGACAGGCATCAGCTCAGACGCTGCAGCCATATGCCCAGCAATAAATGACACAGGTGTGAAGGCTCACAAGTCTTGTGGTGTGTCCTTGAACTGTTGAGTGCAGTTCCCAGGAGGAGAGGGCTGACCGTCAGTGAGCAGAGGAGGGATGGTGACCTTTGCCCATTGTGCTGGCCTGTGCAGAAAGAGGCTGTGGTGGTCCTTTGGTGTGGTCTGCTTATATACAGCTTCCCTGCCTCAAATCCTCTTTACAACTGTAGGTCTTGCAGGAAAGTATCCAATTTAAAAAATGCCTGGCATAAAAAAAATCTGCTGTAACCTTTAAAAAAGTTTCTGTTACCCTTAAAGTAGTAATATGCCCCAAAATAGTTTCTTGTTTCTGGTCTGACTTTGTCTAGATCACCTTCTGGTATTGAACCTGGTGTTAGGGTTGACAATGAAGGTAGCTGTTCTCCCCCAAAACATACTTAGTCGCTGCAGTGAAATAGCCGCTTCAATTTCTGTTTGTGAGGTTATTAAATTGTGTCCCCAAAAGTGTGTCTGTCTACAAAGTACTTTTTCCAGGCCTTTAATTCCTCTTGTGTTTCTCCCCTGGACCCTTTCCCAAGTTTTTAACAGCCTTTTTGAACAGTGAACTGTCTGAAGTTTTCCATTAACCGCTGCACTAGTGCCAAGTACGGGGGTAATGTAATCTCCCTGATCCTGCTCCACAACCACCATCCCTCTCAGAGGTGGAGCACCACACTGACTGCCCATGTTTCCCATTTTCCTCCTGGGTGCAAATTCCCAACAGGAAGATGCCCATCAAGGAGGAGTCTGGTAAGCACTCTGTTACCTTTGTTTTTATCCATGATACATAAACAAATTGATGAGTTTCTGCTTTTTATGCAGCATGTTAGCATATCTGAGCACCATCTCTGTCAATGAGATACTGCTCATTTGTTCCCTGTTTAGCTTTTTGCTCCTGTTGTCAGCAATGGTCCTCGAGCATCAAGTTAAGAGACATACCTAGTCTACAAACATTATTTTATGTCTTGGCTCCAATAAGAGAGCACACTGGCATGTTACAATCTTTCTTTACAGACTGTTCTTCCCCATTAACTTCTATGGGCTGTCCCATGGCGACCATCCCACTCATTCAGATAACTGAATATCTCTGCGAGTTCCCCTGGTTTTTTATACAAGACAGCTGAGCAGAGATCCATGAGTGTATTCTTCCGTATTTGGATACTTTTATTTAAAAACACAAAGGAACATATTTCTTTGCCCTGGTGGAGAATAGCGTAAGGAAAAATTAAAATAAACATAGCCAGAGCTTGCTTCTTGCAGAGTGCTATATTTTAAGAAAGTAATATTTTTACTGATTATAGTTAGCTTTCATAGAGCCATTCTTAATTAATGTGTTATATTCCCTTATACTGTTAATCCCTTTGGTGGCTTGGGACTCGGCTGCAGACACTTGTTCTGTGTGTGAACATGAATAAACTGAAGACAGAGTGGCATTCAGGTGTTGTGGATTCCTCCACATTTCCCCAGTGTTTTTTTTCCTCAAGTACTTTCTGGGGATGCAGGGGTCCCTTAGGCAGGGGTGCTTGAGGCAGACAGGTGCCAGCACTGCACAGGAGAGCACCTCCCTCCCAGGGCCAGGTGCTGGCTCAGAGCAGATCAGCTGGGGATGGATGTGAAGCCAAGTGAGCTCCCACCTGTCTGTGCTGGGGGAAGCTCTCCGGCAACCTTGGCATTCCCCTCGGACCTCACAGATGAGGCCCTTTGCATCATTATTCTGTAATGCTGCTCTCCCCTCCTCTTCCCTGGCAATTTCGTCAGCGTTGTGAAATTAAAGCTGAGAAAGAGCAGAGAGATCAGAACAGCGTCTAATGCAATCAGGGCAATAAAGCTCAAGAACATATCTCTTGCAGCCTCTCTGCTGTATTCAGTCAGCCTGTTTCTTGAGCCCTGTGCAAGTTAGATTTCAGCATAACTTCTAATTAGGTATCTGGGTCATGTTTGACACACTCTCGGTTCAGCACTGACGTTTCTGTGCTCCTACTTAGCTCTAAATTTGCCAGCTGTTTTCCTTAAATAATTCCACCTTCCAGTAAAGGATTGTGCGTCTTATGTAATTACACCCACGGTAGCAGGAGGGCAGCTGTAAGGACACGGAGGTAGAAATAGCTCAGTGTTTTCCACTAGCCTTGGCATTCTTTAATTGAGTCATTAAAATCTGGATTCCCACCTCTGCTGTGACAAGCTTCTCCAGCTCTGCTGAGCTCTCATTCATAACGTCTAGACTCTGTCAATTTAGGCATAGCTCTGGAAACAGCTGTCTTCTGTGCCACTGAGTCCTCTAGTCCTTGCCTGTCAACTGTTTAATCCAGGAATGTCAAAATTAAATTCTCTTGCATTACCTCTCCTCAGCAGTCAAAGGATTTGTTACCCATTTGGATAGATTCAGGGATGGGTTGCATGAATTTTCTTCTAAATAGTCTCAGGCCATGAAGCATTTTCTGAAACAGAGATTTACATTATGCGACTCAAAATAGTACCAACACTATAAAAGCAGATTGTGTGAGCTCTGGAAAAGTCACACCAAGGCATAGAGTACCAGACCAAGGAAAAAAAAGCTTTGCATGTGCAATGTCAGCCTGCGGGTTTGTCAGTCTGCAGCTACTGTAGTTTAAGTAGCGTTCACTTTGTTAAGGTCCATGCTGTCGAAAGAAAAGATCTTAAAAAAAGCCTTCTGGTTTTGTCACCACCCACTCCTCTTTCCTGGGCTAGTCTGTTCATGGAAAAGGGGTTGCCCGTTTTAGGGGCCCTTTGTTAGAGATTTGCATCTGTGTACTGCAGTAGGTGCCTTACCAGCACCTTTTAAAAATGCTTCTTTTTTAAAATGAAGAAATCCTGTTCCTCCTCCTAGTTCACCCTTCAGTCCCCGTCTGCTCTTTTTGCATTTATGTGTGGTGCCTCCTGACACTGGCAGGTTCTGCGCAGCCTCATTCGCCACAGTTTGCTTCAACCCCACAAGCACTTCAATCTGCGCTGGGTACCATTGACCCCCACCGCCTTCTGGTGTCCTCTTTCTCCTCCCAGCTTCACACTTTCTTCTCTGCCATTTCTTGTGCTTGGAGCAGCCTCTGACAACCTGCATACCAGGCACATTCATGATTATCAAAGTGGTGCTTTCAGAAAGCCTTTGCGTGCTTCAAGTGCCTTTCATTTCCCAGGAATGAAAATGTTTATTAACCACCCTAACTTACCAATGAAGAAGTTTAGGACAGGTCAGATGCAAGCAGCTGAGCTCCTTGCCTGTGGTTTTGTATGGGCTTTCTGTCTCTTACATTGCTCAACTGTGCAGCCTGACAGCACCCTTCTGAGGTTTTATTATATCCATTCACACAAGTAGTGAAGATAAAGAGTGACTTGCCTTAGACCTGCCTGGTCTAAGGCACTTTGCCTGGTGTTAGGCAAGAAGGCTGTAGTGCAGGTGAATGCGGAGACCTGGGTACAAGACTGTCCCTTTCCTCGCTATGGCTGCGAGAAGGATGGAGACACAGCAAACAGGATCCTGCGCAGAGGCAGATTAAAATAGTCCATATTTCTTGGGGATCAGAGTAGGCATGTGTGGCAAGACAGCACGTAAGAATGGGAACTTGGGGGGGTATGTGAGGGGAGGTTGAAAAGCCATCACATCTTGATTGTTATGGTCACCTGCAATTACATATTTTCACTTCAGGCTATCTCTAGGTAACAGTGATCGTTAGTATGGACCTGGAGGTTTGCCCTGTAGAACAGGAGGTGTGTCCTTCGCAGGTGGTACTGAGAAAGATAGATTAATATGCTGCAACGAGAGGTAAAGCCTGTAGCTGGTTTGCGTCATGTCTGCATGGGTCTGTTGAGCCACCTTGCTGGCTTTGCTAAATTAAAAGAAGGTAGCATCTGCTCTTCAGCTGTGTCACTTGGCAGAGCCTGATCAGCCTGACCAAGTCTCAGAGCCTGTTTCTGCCTTCTCTTTGCTAAGGGAGGGAGTCGCTTGCAGAGTTCATCCTGTTTTGTCTCATTGCATGGCACACTTTATTTCCTGAGTAATATTATTGAATTCCACTGTCCTATCTCTAGTGAAAGCCTATGTAGACTTGCACATTAACGTGAATGGCAGCTGCATTTTTTGTCACAAAAACTTATCTTTTTTATTATTGAGCTTTACAGGTTAAGCGTTGGTTGTTGAAGATAGTCATTTCATGGTATGTTATGGGGGCACAGGATAATATACAGCCTAATCTCTGCAAATAATCAAAGCTGCCAGATACGGCTGTAGTAGTGATGCTAATGTGCAATACCATATTTTGGGTGAGAACTTGCTGAAGGGGCTTTGGAGGGGCCGCGCTGTGTCTGTTTAGGGAATTAGCTGCAAGTGCTCTATTCTGAGGTGGGTTTCTGCAGGACAGTCACAAGAGAGACTCTGCAGGATCTCTGCTGGTGCCGGGATACTTGTTTTCTAAAAGCGTAGCTTCCAGTGAAGCCAGGCTGCTGTGGACATCCATGCATGCAACTGCCCTTGGAACCATTATGGTGAAGACAATACCCTTGCAAGCTCCCTGTAGGCGCTGGGAGCGACAGAAGATAAGGCATGTCCTTTTCAGTTTTGTCCCTTCCCTCCTGCTTCTGCCTTTTTCCTCATAACCTGCAGCTGCTGAAGGGACTGGTCTTACCTAATGAGACACGAGCATACAGAAGATTTCTCTGAGGTGAGACTCTTAACTAACGTGGAGCAATTAGCAGGTATGAACTGCAAAAGGTAGGCTCTAAGGGATGTAGTAAGTAATGCCCACTCTGAGTCAAACCAGTGCCCACAAATATTCTCTCAGGCCATGGATCCTGTAGTGGATGTCTAGGGTAGCATATAAGAAAAAAAAGCCATGTATAGCAATATTGCGGCAGTGTGTTCCTCAGTCTCCAGCTGTCTGCTGGGAAGGACTCGGTGGTGGACGCAGTCAGGTGTTTTGCCATTCTGTTTGGATTTGATTGCGGTTTTATTTTTCAGAAATGCAGAACAAATGTTTTTACCCCACAGTAAAGATAAAAAAAGCCTTCTAGGAAGTAGTTTGGAATATGATTATAATTTTTTCAGCATTTTACGTTGGCATATGTAAAATCCTGTAAATGTACACATAATGTACTTTTTACCTGGTGTGTGTGACATAGACAAAAGTGTGCTTTCATAGAGATGGATTTGAATGCTTGACTGAAAGAACATTCAGGTTAACATTTAAAGTAGTCCTTTGCTTCTAACCTGACTAATATAACAAGAGACAGTCAAGTAACCATCTCAGTTACTTAACTGAAGATGCAGAGGCTGGCTGAGAACATGCGTTTGTAGCTGAAGGTACTGCTAGTGCCTTGGAAAACCAACTGCTCTGTGCAGGAGGATCCTGCACTGGTTACCTTCAGGAGCCTGGACATCTTGCCCTTAGTGTGTAGGCATGCTTGAAGGTTTCATCTTTTCCTGTAGTTCAAGGAAATTATTTTCCCTTTATTATCCCAACACATCCCACCTGGACACGCTTGACCTGTTCTGCTGTACTAACCTTGTTTGCCACTTGCCATCACCCCTATTTTCTTTTCTCACTTCTGGGCTGTGCTTGTCACAAGGATGCTTTTTAGCCTTTTATGCTTGATGAGGATCATGCTGAATGGTGGCATTTTGATGCGAAGCAGGTTATTTTATTTAGGTTTTGGATTTATAGATATGCCTGGAATGTACCAAAAACCCCAAATGTCCACCAGGGTCTAAAGTGTGTGGCTTATATTTAGTCAAATACGGGAGCTATAGAGTGCTTTGTCCCTTTAATGTTCTAATTATTAATGATGACTTTCATGCAAGAAATTATCTGCTTACCCTTAAGGGACAATTTTGATACATATCATTGATCATTTTAGAAGAAATCTTTGCAGTACTGGAAGACTGATGTGAATTACATAGGTGTTTATTTTACTGTGTATGAACTAAAATGTTTACACATTGTGGATGGGTTTTTAAAAAATGTGTAATTATACATTGAAGTGTAAACAGAGAAAAAAATATGCCCATGTTTTCCCAGAAATCTCAATCTGTTTTAAAAAATGCTGACTGCTGAATTGTAAAGGGAAAAGAAATAACCTGATGAGTTATGGAATTTAGTCTGGGACTATGTGCCAGCTCAAGAAAGGGTTGAATGCTTGAGACCAAGGGCAGGCTCCTCCAATATCTACGTGACTAGGTGAAATACTTGAAGTGCCTTTGAAAAAGTAAGTCTGCTGTTAAAAAAATGGCTCTAACTATTATGTCAATACGTATTTGTTGAAAGCCGATAGGATGTAGGCTCGTGAGGGCCGTTCAGTTTGAAACTGGAACAAAGGAGTCTTAAGTTGTTTTGGTATTTTTGAAACTTGTGTCCAGCGTCATCTTTTAAAAATACAGAAAGGTTCTCTGTAGGACACCTTCTTGATGCATTGGTATTTCATCTGGTGTTGACATCCTTTCTAGTTAAAAGATGTAACAAATCTCTGGAAGGGAAATTCTCAAAAGCTTATTATGGTTATTAGGCTGCCACAGCCCAGTAATAATCCAAGGGAAAGGTCCGTGTTTTTGTGTGCTGAGGGAGGCAAAGGGATGCAAACAACTAGAGAGAAGAAAAGGAGAAGCAGGCAAGGAGCGGCATTGTTTTGCTGTCAGAATTATTACTTTAGAATACCAAATTACAGACAGCATACAAATACCCAACAATTTCATTTCATAAAAGGGAGTCTTCTAAACCAGCATAATCCATATAATTACTCCAAAATAGATTTAAAACAAAAATGTGCATTTAACAACCAGATGATAAAACTAAAGAGATCTTCATGGAAAAAAAAATTCTAGTTGAATCTAAGCCAACCTGGGGATCTACTTATCTCCATTCCTGATAGCCACTGATAGCCTTCCTGCAAAAAAGAGTAACAGCAAGATGATACACGCCCCCCCNCTATAGATCAACTTTTCTTACATTAATACCAAGCAATTAAGTCCCATCAACAGTGTGGCTGTTTTCATTAGCAGGTGCTTTGGCAGGGTGTGTTGTGGGTTTTGTATGCTGCTCGCAGGGAGGAATTCATTAGTGGTCAAATTGGTCTGTATTGATGGGCAATTATATTCTTCCTTGATAGCAGGACTTAACCCAACCAGCTATTGCCCAGCCAGGACAGCTTGGTGTGGTGACAGGTCAGAGCGTTCCCTGGGCTAGCTGGGCAGCACTGGTGCTATGGAGCAGGTAACGGAATCATGCCAAAAGGCTGGAGGCAGCCAAATTCCTGGCCCCGTTTTATAAGCCTCAAAAGCGTAAGAGTTGGAAGAGCGATTAGCAGGTGGAGGTGCCCTTGGCCTCCCATGGTACCCACCTCCCCACGCTGGCTCCAGTGGCACTCCAGCAGTGCAGGCACCCTTTCTCCTCCAGTCAGGGATTCGGATGACCTGGAAGCTCCTGTGCAAGGGTGGGAATCTCACTTAAACCCCACAGGAGTGCCATGTGGCCCAAAAGGCATAAGCTGGCCACCCCTGCAACTAGTGCTTCAGATGGGCATTACCAACAACTGTCTAGCTCCTGAACATCTGCAGATGTTTGAAAACTGCTTTTTTGTTGCCCATTGTAAGCCTGCTGTATGCTTTTCTGCTTTGCTGTCACTGCTCTGCTTCCTGGACTTGATTGCATATCCTGAATCAGCCTCTTTTCTGCAAACTTACATCTGAAATGGTTGTGAAATAAACACATCTTACCATTTTGTGTTTACGTTTCAAACAAGGGATAAATCTGTTCTCCCTTGGCTTACCTGTCTAGATTGGGGGCCACAGTTCTGTTTCCTATGTGCTGGAGGAAGAATGGGAGACCAGTTTAACAATGTTAAACTGTTTAAATTGTTTGTGCTTCTTTGATCTGTTTATGATCTACGCATGAGGCCACAAGTCTGTTGGCCTTTACTGTACTTTTCTGGAGACTTCTGTGATATCGGTTTTGACTGATGTATCTATGTGCTGCTTGTTTACTGGGAACAGGTATCTTCCGGGGAGCCTCACAAGGCCAGCTGTTCCTGTTAAGCCAGGTATTTGTGAGGTCCAGACCTAAATCTAAGGAGGGTTAGTCACATTATCAAAAGCATCTGGTAGAAACACAATCATTTGGCTAGACCGCCATTCTGGGGTTTTGTAGGTGTAATTTGAAGAAAGGTTTTTATTTTCAATGAGACATAGAGGGAAAGCTGGAGATATGCTGATTGTGTCTTGCAATGTTAGATACTGGAACGGTATGTTGAAGGAAGATGAGATGAAACTGGTGTGAGAGATGCTTCTTTAAGAAGTGGGTCAATAATTTGTCATGCTGTACTGCACTTTATCATAAGGCTATCATCTCCACATCAGTGACATACCTCTCTCTGTGTTTTCAAATTTAAATGAATAGAAGACCCTTCTGACTTTCAGAAGCAAATATCAACTCTTGGTTTAATCTCTTCTCCTCTCACCAGACCAGCTCCTGGCAGCAAATTCCTGGTTTAGCCATAATCTGGCAGCCTTTGCTTAAAGTTTGCAGCACAGATAGCCACAGTCGTGGAGTGAAGCTGTGTGAGCTGATTGGCGTGAGACTGGAGCATTGAAGCTGTGCAATGTTGTAAGAAGAATGGGTCAAATAAAGGACATGGTCCTTGGCTGAATGAGCTCAGTGTAAGTGGGCCCTACAAAAGGGACCTGCCCAGTACTAGACAGTACTGAGCAAATGCTCAGTAATATCTTCTCAAGATAAAATTACTTGATTGGCATCTTGGTTTCAAATTTGCATGCTCTTGTTGTAGACTGAGCATGTTTGCACAAGACAGTCTGCAAGTAAGCTGGCAAGAGAATGTAAATATTGCCCTTTCAATTTGTTCTCTCAGGTTGGAAACAATATTCTGAGTTACCCACCTTGAGAATTGCTGTTGTTTGCTCTGGGCATAGTGCTAGCAAAATTTGCAAAGCACTGACAGGTCTCAGCCTGTGCAAGTAAAACCAGAAATGGGCATTTACAGAGGAGAGACTCTGCCAGGAGAGTAGGACTGGGGAACTCCATTGGCAGGAATTAGTATTAATGTTCAACACACTATGAAGTTGTATGGTGTTTTATGTTTTCAGAGTGCTAGGTAAACATTAAATCATTAATCTTTATAACCCTGCTGAGAGACACCTGAATATTACTGTTACACTTTTCTCAGCCATATAATTGACCTGCAGGAACATTTTATGTTCTTTCCAAAGCTGTACAACAACGTAACAGAACTGAAGCTTGGACATCCCTGATGCCAAGCTCCAGTGTACTAGATGAAGAAGTCCAGGTACAATGAGTTGCAGAAAAGGACTTTGTTATTTTACATGTTTCTGACTCACATTCAGATAGATGCGCTGACTCTTACAGGCTTCAGTGGAAAGCAGTATTGCTCCCATTAGCCCACTGAAGACAGTTCTTTTTTCCAATATAACTCTCAGTTTGGGACTTGCTAATTGTAAATTTTCATAGAAAATACAAGGCCACTTGGGAGCCCTTTCCTATGTCGGAGTTGATTGGATTTGTGATTTTTTTTTTTTTT
>VYZM01016296.1:234373-413971 GCA_013398915.1 Dromas ardeola | reverse complement strand
GCGCTGCCCGCCCGCGTGCTGCCTCCGATTCCCTGGGCGACAGCGCCACCTGCCGGCCGGCCGCCGGCACTGCCCTGCCCAGCCCCTGCCGCCAGCCGCAGGCGACCCGGGTGGCGGGCGGGCAGCCCCGGCGCTGTTCCTGTCCCATCGGAGGCCGTGCCGGGGCTGGTGATGCTCGGTGAGCTCCACCTGCCCGGGTTTTGGGGCAAGGAGAATGGGCAAAAAAGGTGAAAGGAGGGAAGGGGCAATATGTCCTTTAAATGAGAATCATAGAATGGTTTGGGTTGGAAAGCACCTTAAAGACCATCTAGTTCCAACCCCCCTGCCCTGGGCAGGGACACCTCCCACTAGACCAGGCTGCTCAAAGCCCCAGCCAGCCTGGGCTTGGACACTTCCCGGGCTGGGGCATCCACAACTTCCCTGGGCAACCTGTTCCAGTGCCTCACCACCCTCACAGTAAAGAATTTTTTCCTAATATCTAATCTAAATCCACCCTCCTTCAGTTGAAAACTGTTACCCCTCATCCTATCACTCCATTCCCTGATAAAGAGTCCCTCCCCATCTCTCCTATAGGCCCCCTTTAGGTACTGGAAGACCACTATAAGGTCTCCTTGGAGCCCTCTCTTCCAAGAGGGGGAAGAAGAATCTGAAGAACCCCAACTCTCTCAGCCTGTCCCCATAGGAGAGGCGCTCCATCCCTCTGATCATCTTCGTGGCCCTCCTCTAGACCCGTTCCAACAGGTCCATGTCCTCCTTATGTTGGGGGCCCCAAAGCTGGACACAGTACTCCAGGTGGGGTCTCACGAGAGCGGAGTAGAGGGACAGAATTACCTCCCTCGACCTGCTGGCCATGAGTGTGTTCTGAAAGTATTTGAAGAGGCTTCATTAAATTACTAGTGTAGAGTAATTCAGCTGGTGGCCATAGGATTGTGGGGTTGATTTTTTGTTTGTTTGTTTCCCTTCTCTCCCCCCCTTCCCCCCCCCGGTAGCAAGATGTTTGTCACAGACCTTTTTGTTTCAAGACGAACGTTGGTTTATGGTCAGACTCTATGATCTTAAAGGTCTTTTCCAACCTAAATGATTCTATGATTCTAAGAATGTTTGTAATCCTGGGAAAATTTCTTTTAATTTTAATAAACATTGATTTACCATAAAATCCGTGTGATATAGCCCCTGTTCTGTGGTCAGTGCCCAGGACTTTTTAACATAGGTTTCCAGCAGATGTGCTCACATCTACAAAACCAGCATTTGCTTTCCATCACGGCTCACTGAAAAACTGTTGCTCTGACATCCCTGTCAGTCAGCTTACTGCTGTAACGAAATTCAGAGGCAGGGCACTAACTTTGTATTGGCACAGCACTTACTGGCGGGACCCTGAGGATATTACAATATAAATGTGAAACAGTTGTTATTACTGGAAAGCAAATACAAAAGTCTTGTGAGCACAAGTGAAATGCATTTGCTTTTATTGTGGGTTTTTAAAATAAATTTTAATATGTATAGGAAGGTTTTTTTGTTAAAGTATTCACATAGTTCTAGTTTCTCTAGTCGCTTGTGAAACTCTGTTCTCTGAAACTCTTTTAAGACTTTTCTCCTTTATCATGGCAAAACGTTTGATGAATTATAGTATTTCCCAAACCCTTACAGAATACAGTGTTGCTGGCTTTAAAAAAAGCTTTTGGTGTACAGAGGGAGGATTTTGAGTTTTACCTATTTCAAAACTAGTAGTGCCACAGTGTCTTTTGCTGTTCTCTGCAAATTTGCCCAGGCAAACAGTGCCCACTGAGAAATATTGTGAGGTCCGAGGATGTTCCTGCCGTGCTCACCAGGACGCGGCAGAGTTCAGAGCGCACAAAGTGGCTGATGTGCCAGACTGGGTTTTGTCAAGAATCAGCGGTGACAGTTGACAGCTTTCTCTCACCTTCATGAGATTTCCAGAAAGAAGCAAGTGAAGCTGCTGGGCCTCAGACCGAGGCGTTGTTGGATGGAAATAGGAAAGCAGCAGCAGCAGCACTGTCTGGTTTGTCCCACTGCTGTTGGGTGTTGCACCACGGAGCTCTCTGAGAAGCTACTTTTCCAAGTCCAAACCCATACTTACATGGAAAGGAGTTAAATAAAATATTGGTCTTCAAATTCTTGTAGTGGGGGGAAAAAAGAAAGGAAAATATTTTACTAGATTCCCTCTGTCTTAGTATGGAAACAAAAATGCCTTCTAAAATTCATATAGGCAGATACTTTGCAGTTCTAAGCTACATGGTGTTTTGACAGTAGATTCAGTTATTTAAACTGAATGTTATGTATTTAATGCAGCTTTCAGCTTTTTAAAATGCTTCTTACTTTCAGAGTTTAGTTGATAAAATGATCTTGGAATATTTACCAGACAGGAAACGCAATTTTAGTATGCAGGTATTTAAGAGAAGCTGATTGCTGTTTTTACGGCTTCTGTTACTATATGCAGCCCTGTGAGATCCATCAAATGTAAGAAAGAACAAATAATTTACCCATTTTGAACTTGTTACTTAATTATGAATGCTAACAGATTTGTGCTTGTTGGTTGTTTCAGTGTTATCATTAAATTGTTCTGCACATTTAAAATTCTCACTGATACATATCTCTGCCCAAATTTGAAATGCAGGAATGAGCTGTTGCCAGCAAAATCAGCTGCTCCTTGCCAGTATAAGCACCTTTTTACGTACTGTTTAAGGAGCCCTTTTTAAAATACAACATCTAGTCTTAGTGCCAGTACTGTCTCTTTGTTCAGCATGGCAGTAAGTACATTGTCAGCAATTGCTCTATGATCGTAATTCATCTGGTGTTACCCTTGACTAAAATAAATATGTGCAACATTAATCTCACTGGAGAATTGTCCCTGGTTGACTGCTGCACCAGTACAGAGCTCCAGTGAGGCCAACTGCACTCCAGTGCACCCTGCGTTATACGTGATTGAAAGGGGGGGGGGAATCTGTACAATACCTATTATTTCGTTTTCAGGACAACTAACTCCTGGAGGGGAAAGAGCTACAGATGTCAGGTTATTTAATTTTCCAGGTAATGTGACTGTTACTGCATCGCTACAAACACCGAGTGTGGTGCTCAATCTTCCCTGAAGAATGAGTGGGAATAGAGTAGCAACGTGTCAGCATGAAGTTAGTTTCTTAAAAGAGTTAGATGATGCTAATAAACCTTATCTGTAATAGAGAGAACAGACAATAATTTTGCTGCAGTTAACGTGGAAGTGTGTGATCTTGTGAAAGAGAGATCTGTTGTGGCCAGAGCTCTTCAGGAGGTTTAAAAATTGAGTGATTCTTCAAACAGAATTACTGTGGAAATTCATAGCAACCCGGCATAGGTGAGGGCTACAGGGTCAGATCTCCTAGTGAATAAATATTGTGCCAAAATCATTAAAATGCTGCAGCTTTCAGAGCACTTTACTGTCTTGCAGCAGTCAGTGGCATTCACAACTTTGCAGGGAAACTGTTATAGCGCTGGTGAGGGCGAGGAGGACCTTGATGAGACAGCCTTTGGAACCCGCTCTGTGAACGAGGACACGGTGTGAAGCGACCTGATAGTCACATGCTGAAATACACAAGTCACCTTCTACATTTTATTGGTCATCCTCTTTTCTCGAGAAGGAAATTTGCTATTAGAAATACTAATATATATGATTGAAATGACAGAAAGATTGCCTTTGATTTAAAGGCTGTGCTCATGAGTTGCGTAGCAGTAAAAATGTTTCAGCCCTAACGAGGTCTGACACGGGAATCTTCAAAAGCCCCAATTCCAGCAGTGCTTGGAGTTGCTTCCTTTGCTGTTTTGTTGCTGAATCATTTTGACAGCGTGAGGAGCGGCGTTTAAATGCTACTATATGGCAGAGAGCCAAACTGCTAAGCTATACGAGCCACCTCAGTAGTCTGAGTAACGCAAAGGCAGAGCAGCCTGAAAAGCCACTGTAAATATATGATCAATCGTAGGTGTAAAGGTACATCTGCAATTCTTAGAGATTTGTAAAAGGGGGTAACTTCTGATGCTACCACTAAATGTTGTAACTATTGCTTGCTGGGAGGCTGGGACTGCAAGGTACAGTTTTGCTGCCTCTTGTGTACCTTTATAATGGCCCTCAAGGCAATGTGCTCATCTTCGGGGGGTCTTACGGGAGGAACGGGTACGGTTTGGAATGACGCAAAGTGTGGAATTGTTAATTTGTTTTGTTTTGCCATTTCCCCCCCGTATTTGTCGTAACAGCCGTTTGTTCGGAGTTGCATTTGAGGAGAGCACAACATTTGGACACAGTTCACACAGTATGTCTCTAAATTAGAGCAGGCCAAATTCCAGCCAAGTGCAGCGATGGCGGGGGGTATGGCGCAGCAGGGGTTATGATACGTTCTGGGTTCTGGAGGGTGCGTGTGTGCGTGTGCTTGGGTCTGTCAACATGTTTATTGCTGCTGGGCCTGTCTGTAGGTAGCACAGACCTGATAGAAGCTCAGGTTTTCCCAGGCAGGTGAGGAATGTTTAGCACAAATAAATCAGTGTGGCCGCTCCTGCAGTGAGACCACTGCTTGGTATCTCTCGGTGCGAGCAAATGCCAGTGCGTAAGCAGTGAAAGGCGCTGGGCCGATGTGCCACAGCTCTGTCGAAGCAGAGTGAGAACAAGGCTGGGTCTGGCATACCACCAAACGCTTCATATTGGTGCAGGTCAACTGGAAAAAGCCCTTTTGCTGGTATCGCTTTTTTCCAGTTGGGGACGTGGTTTAATCTGTGCTGGCAGACCGCTCTCACTGGGATTAACTGTGTGTCCGTCAAGAGGTTTGCTAGCTCAGCCTTACTAACGCCACTGTAGAACAATCATTTTAAATCCAGGGCTCTCAGCTGATGGCATCCTTCTGCTCCTCAGCGCTGGCTGCCCGCTTTTTAGTGGTGTTGGTGGGAGGGTGTTGCAAGCCAGAAGCCTGTCTTAGGGTATGTCTTCTGCTCCTCTCTTTCACACCATGTACAGCTACCTGAACTATTTTCAGATGGGCAGCATTGTAATGAAAGCAGTCTGGCCGTGATATCTCTGAGATCTTGCGATCTAATTTATCTTTGTTACCTGGGTAAATTAGCCCAAGCATAGCTCTGCGCTGACTTGTCTGGTCATTTATTCATTCCTGCTTTATGAAAATCTCCCTCTACGGGTCTGCATCATAGAGGGTGCGTGTGCTTTGGTAGCCTGGCCCATTTGATGAGAAGGCAAAAGTCCCTCCAAATAGCAGTTCAAAAGAAGGAGCTACTAACAGGGTGAAAGTACACAAGGAGTTTGGATTTTGCAAATCCGAATCTGTTTTTCATCTTTCATATCCGTCTATATTTAAAATGCAGGGAGGAGAGACTGTGTGTGCGCGTGTTATGTGTAAGAGACATATTGGAGACAAAGATGGAATTTACACTGCAGTGCTGATGGTTAAATTGTGAATGTGCAGCCCATTACCTTGTAAGCTATTTCAAAGCGTGTTAGCGCTCAGTTGCTAGAAATGCCTGTTCAGTTCCTAGTTAGAGCACACAAGCACCTCTGCGACTCCAGTGTGTCGCCCTCCGCCTGGTCTCATTCCCTGAGCCGATGCCCTCAGCATCATCTTCTTTCCCCACCATGACTACCGGAGCCCGTGGCATTGTCTCTCTCCTTGGAAGGTTACCTTCTGTCACTCTCCCAACACCTGTCAACACTTTGCAGTGCAGCTGCGAGTCTGGGTCATTTCTCCTTTTTGTGAAAGAATTTATGAATAGATTTGCTGTTAATTTTGCTTCAGGGCCTGGTGTCAGGGACAAGAATGCGCACGAGTCAAACATCGGAGTTGTTAATCTTAATAGGCTTTTGATAAATCCGTGATGGTCTTGCTTACACGGAAATGGACACTCATGCAAGAGAGGTACAGTGTGCTTCCTAAGTTCAAAAGCAACATACAAATCCCAATGATTAGTATTTATATGGGACTCATCTCTGAAATAGTGACATTGGTATAAATGGGCAATCATACTGAACAGCCTTCTGTAGATAACAGTAAAGCAGACAGAGGAGGGATGAAGAAATGGTTGGAATGTCATATCAGCCCAAACACTGTGATAAATAACCCATGCCGTTGTCAGGAAAAGGCAGAGGATCAGAGATTTTGAACCCATTAAATTTACAAATATTCTGTCCTTGTCATTGTTTTGTCATCCTGGAATGCTCACGTGCAACTTAGCTGTGTGTGCTGCTTTCCACCTTCCACCAAGCATCTTTCTTACTTCACACAAAGTATTATATTTTCAAATTTTGTGTTACAAGAGAAGTAAATTGTAAATTTAAGCACTCAAAAGTTACGATGAACAAAAAGACTCCTTAGAAACTTCGGCGGCTTTGATCAAAAAGGGGTAACACTCCTGCTGCTGCTGATTGTTAATAATTCACAAACAAGATTTAAAGTGAATATAATGTAAAGGAAAATTGCTATTGCTAGAAGCTCTAAGCTGTTGTAGCTTTGATGATGCTTCTTGCTGACACTGAGTGGTGCAATTACCACATGCTGATAGAGGAGAGCTGCAATTACCACATTTTCTGAGTCAACTGCTGAGATTTTATTTTTAGTTGGCATTGATGTTTATTTACGTGCTTATTGTAGGCAAATTCTATAAAGTTCTTCCCCAATATTTGTAGCAGAATACAAGGGATAGACCTAGATATCCCCCCCCGCACCCTTCCCCCCCCCCAAAAAAAAAATCGGTGGTTTGCATTAAATCCCTCCTGTGAGCAGGAGTCTACATTACCAACCTAGCTGAAATCACTCTGGGAGTCAGTGGGGGGCTCTGTGTAAGAAAAATAGTAGCAGGGAGTCCTGGATGTCTTGAGAAATTTTGTATGAAATCGTTTTGCCCTTTATCATGGATGATGTTCACTTGTTTATTTTTGTAAGCCCAGTGGTAAAAGTGTGGATAATCAATTAACCTTTTTGTCCTAGATTTACCAAGGACCCAGTGCTGTTTGGGGGGACCAAAACACATTATTACCATTTAATAGTGTGTTTGCGATGTTTGGCAGGGTAGAAAGCAGCTTTAGTGGCTGCTGATAAATCTGTGCATGTATTCTTATGAATCATTTTGACTGCTTGTGATTTTTTTTTTCAGTCTTGCTTTTCTGATAGAAATATTATAAGACTGGTCTGAGCTCAGAAGCAAATTGTTTGGAAAATTTGTTGCTAAAATGGCTTCATCTGTTTGCAAGAGTAAGTGACAGGAAGGAGAACACATTTTCACCTTTTCAACAAAATACTGTCTAAACCTTGAGTTTGGAGATGACTGACAGCAGAGGGTAGGCACGGAGCTTGTTTGTCCATAGAGTGTGTCACGGAGTGTGTAGATAAGGTCTACGAAGGAGCTGAAGGTTTCACATTTTTCATATTCCTTTTGTAAAATCAAAAAAAAACCCAAAAAACAACACACACACACAAAAAAAAAAAAAACACCAAAAAAAAAAAAAAAAAAAAAAAAAAAAAACCCACCAAAACAAACCAAAAAAACCCAAACCAACTACTATGCAAAAATATTTAATATTTTTTAAAAATCATTAAGGTATGTTCAGGGAATATTAGGGTTATACTAATGCTGCTAAAGACAGAGGAAATAACCAAGCAATCTTATGTCTGTTCCTGTAGAGATGTATACATGACCAATTCTTTCATAACATGATCAGACAGTATTTTTTAAATTGTTTTTAAGACCTTATTTTCTTCAGTGTTAGTATTTGTCAGTGCGATGTGAGGCTGTGAACAATCTGAGATCCAAAGCATCCCACCTCATGTAGTTGCTGGATGGCCTCGAGTGATCAGGGCTCAGCTCAGCGACTCCCATGAGAAAGGACAGACTTTAGTCCCTGGTCACTGGTGCCGCACCTGGGTAACACGAGATGTCCCACGTCAAATCACTGTGGAGCTCCAAGTAGCAATGGTTACCAGCTCTGCCACCTAAGGACACTCAGCAAAAAATGCAGTTGTCTTATCAGGCCTAAGAAGAAACAGAAAAAATGCATGTGTTTGCTGAAGTGTCAGAAATACTATCGTTTTTTTTATTTTTATACATGTGTCTGTGTTTGTACATACGTATGCCTTGTCAGGGATGTGCCCAGTCCACTGGATGACAAGCAGACCCCAGTGGTCCTGGCTCCTTTGCTCAGAACCAGCAGCACATCTTTAGAAAATGCTGGAGGAGAGTATGGTGTTCTGTCTGCCTTTGCTGTTTCACGCAGTGCGTAGAAGAGTGAATCTGATTATAGGTGGCTTTACATTTTCCAAGCAATTCCTGGATTTTCTGGAAGAGGTAGAACACCTTAGGTTCAGTAGAAAAGGTATCAAATACAGTGGTGGTGACTTACCTCATTAACTGCATCTTGCCCATGGCCTCACACCTTGTGAACTTTTTTCTTTTAATTTATCTTTTCATGACTGGCCATTCATTTGTCATGTTGACAGGCGTTGGCCTTCTGAGAACACTGGCTACTATTATGGGATCACTGAGGCCGAACAGAAAATGGAGGAAATAGCAAGAAATGTAAAACTGCTAGTCTGTCTCTACACCAGGTAGCTGGATAAATGGTCATTGTGAATCTGTTTGATCATAAAAATACAACTATTCTGTTGGTATCAAGCACCTTGATCTAATTCAGCTTCAAAGAAGAGCCTAAAGCAAAAAGATATATTTCATTATAGGTGAGAAGGAATAGTTGTTCACAGGCTGTTGACTATCCTTGAACTGAGCATACTCACCCAGAGGAAATGTAGATGTATGGAGTGGAGCATGGAGGAGATGGGAGCCATTCCTTTACCGGGATCCAGCAACTTTTTCTATTATGAAAACATGCCCAACTATTTGTTTTCAGAAGATCTCAAATGCCCTATTAGTGTTTAGTGGAAACATGTCAGGGTCAAGCGTTTCCCTTGGGTGTCCTCTGTGAACGGTGGAATCTGAAAATCAGCCAGAAAAGATCTTTTTGGGAAAGTGAGTTATGTGACGACTGTCCGTCAGGCTTAACCTACAGGAAAGGTTAAGACGAAGTTTTCTGGAAAATTTACAGATAAAGTAATCTGTGTCTTGGTCTGACAGAGTAGAGCCTTGTAAAATACTCACTCAAGTCTTATAAGGATAAATCCGAATTTTCTCGTTTGAAAAAGGGCAGAAGTAGTGTTTCTAGGTGGGCAAAAGTAGGTTGCGGTGACAGAAGTAGCCACAGCAGAGGCAAAGGCAACGTGTGAGGGTAATCCTAAAAATTGAAGGTGGTGTGGGAGACGGCAGTGAAGAGTTTTCATTATGATTGAATATTAATTAGTGACATGGCTATTAATGATGACAGTAATTAACAGAGGAAGGAAAGACTTGTCATTGTCCCGAGGGTGAGTAATCAGTCTTGGCAGGTGATAAATAATGGTTCAGCAAACTCAGCAGAAAGATAATCTGTCTGCCTCAGGACAACTGGAGAACAGCTATAAAATCTTCCAGGCTCTTGGCAACATTCAGGAATGACTTCATGTTTTTAACAGGGACAAATTAAAATCCCTGATCTCAAGTGCTGTTTATATTCCGGAGTGGCTGGGTTGATCACAGGAGTTTTGGTTGAGTCGGTGCCTTCAGTTTACTTGCCCCTTTAAACCTTTCTTTTTTAATCTTAATAGCAGGGGGAAGAAAGACGGGGAACCAGCTTTCACTGTTACTTGAATTTTTCATTGTAGTTTGATGAAAATTGAATAGATTCCTCAAAAGAGGTGTAGAGCTGGGGACATGATAATTCTACGTAAAAATGGAGTGGGACTTAATCCTGCATTAAGTATTCCTGTGTATCTGAAGAGGGATCATGCAGAATGCACTTCATCTCCCTTGAGCAAAGCAATGCGCTACTCTAGATGATTTTCAGATATCAGCTGTCACGTCACTTGGCGATACAATGCCTAAGAGATCACTGCAAGCCTGTAATCTGAGACCAAAATCAGGAGAAACAGTGGACTTTTTAGTTTGGGGGATGAACAAAAAAAACAAGAAAGCTTCTGGTTTAGCTTGAACAAAGACAGCATTTTGTGAGGTTTTGTTTTGTTTCTAACAATACAGAAGCACTTCAATTTGAGTCATCTTGAATGGTTTCTAACCTCAAATGTTTGGTTCTATCTTTAGGATATTTTTGTTTTCTAAAAGGCAAAAGGGAACATCCATGTTTATAAAATATAATGTTTTATTAACAAACTTGTCAAAACAACAGTTACTGGCTCAAACGTTTTCCCCATATGTTACTCAGCTAGCCCTGTTCACTAGAGGTGTTCTCATCTAGCAGGTAGTTTTGGATCCCTCAGATGTCTTTTTCTGAATAAATTTACTATCCTCAAAAAAAAATGATGGGACTTTAGGATGCTCCTGGCAAGCTGGTTTCAGTAGAGACAGAAAAGTGCTGGCACCATTGCCAGAGGTTAGATGCTCCGCAAGGTACTGCCTGCAGTTCTGGTGACCCCAGTGCAAAGAAATGGAACTTAAATTTGAAAAGTTGCTGAATGGTAAAGTAGAGGGAGGAGACTAAAAGAGTTTAGTTGGTTGAGTGAAGTGGAGGTAGGGAGGCAATGTGTCAGCCCTCTGTAGAAACACTTAGGAGGAACTATCAAAGATGAATAACAATTCTTTCCATTAAATGATAATACAGGTATGATATCAAATGCATATAAATTGCATAATAAACTTAGGCTGGGAAGTTACAGAAAGATTTCTATCTATCAAAAAGAAAAAAAAAAGGTTCTGGAATAACTTTCCAAGTAGGATAGTGGTAATTTAAATTGCTCTTAGGTGAGTTGGGAGGTATGGAGGGTGACTGTAGAGCTGAGAATACAAGCTTGTGGGATCGGTGCTTTAGTATCTGGTTCGTTGATACCTACAAGGCAGATTGAGACAATGCCCAGCTGCTGCTTGTTGGTCACATCTGTTTGCGCAGTATTTAAGTGAAAGCAGATGCTTCCCTGATTTTCAGGAGCTCTGTTGATTGCCTGTGGGGGACAAGTAAGTTGTTTCACCTGCCTTGGGTGGGGGAGGAGGGAGGTAAGGCCCATATTCCTCCTTGCTGATGAAGTCTGCCTAGAGAGGGTTTACTGGTGCTCCTTGCAGAGTTGTGGGTCAACTTGCATTGTTGGGGGAGTGGGAGCTGCCATCCCCTTTTGTGTGGGCTAGAACCCACACTTCTAGTGGGAATTTCACCTGTATGGGAGGGTCACTCAGACCTGAAGGTATTGCAGGGACCTGGGACACTAGCAATGCCTGTTGCCTCTCTCTGTGTGGCACATCATACTTGTGACTCCTGGCCTGCATTGTATTTAAAGTTTGTGGGGGTGCGGGGATGCTCTGGGCCCATGGAAAGCAAAATGTTCTTCAGACCTTTTCTGGAACAGGCATCGTGCGGAGTATGCTATTTCTTGAAGCACCCACCAGGTCTGAACTCAGAAGTGCTCCATGCCAATAAGGTTCTCCAGGGTTTGTTTAGTAAGCCTGAACCATATGGATGATCAGTTCCTTTTTGTATGCTATCTTCAACTGATGTATCACAAAGCATAGCACCAAGTATTACTGGGGCTGTTAGCCTACTGTATGTGAATGCAAATATTTCTCAACAAATTGACTGTATGCTGGGAAGGGCTTGGTGTTAGGTCTGCATCCAGACATGGCATTGTTACGTTGTGCTGCAAGCTGCCGTAACTCGGCATGGACTTGCTAAATTGCCTCCAAGTGCCTTTGCTGATTGACTTTGACTTTGGACAAGTCATGTTAGCTGACTTGTACACACCATTATGTTTCATTTTAAGCTTAACTTTCTGAGTATTGGGATTAACTAAACTTTGTGCCCTGTCATGCTGTATTTTGATAAAAGGCCTTCGCTTCTACTGAACAGCAACAAGTTTTCCACTTCTATGACCTCCAAGGGAGCAACAGAGAGTTTGTATACATGCAGAGAATCAATCCTAGCGATCTTTATGCTGTTTATAAGAATAGCAACAAGCTTTGTACTACTAGATGGGCCCTGAAAACCTATTAAGCTATTTCATGGGCCTTAAAGACTCACTTCTCTGCTCCTGGCCACCATGCTGCTGGTGCGATCGCTAGCAGGTGGCAGCTCAACAGTGGCTTGGTTAGAGGCACAATGAATCCCACTTCCTTCTCCAAGACATTGCTTGTCTTTGACAAAAGCGAGACTTTCCTCTGTCTTTTTTTGACTGATAACTTGGTTCTGTACTTTTAGATTATTGCCTCTGACATTACAGGGGCAAGGTGCCAGTATATGCTCCTTCATCTCCTTGCTACCTAACACCTGCAGAAACATAACTCCCTGTATGCTGAAATGAGAGAGAAGCAACTGGGAGAGAAAAAGTTACGTGGAACCATTAGAGTAATGTCTGCCTTAAAGTATATCAAGGCTCCTATTACACGGACTCCTTCTTGGAACTTAGTGCCTGTCAATAACTATGTAATTAGGGCATGGCACAAGAAGGAAAAACATTCTGAAACCCCAGTGGAGATAAAAATGAAAAGGGAATACAATTCACATAGGTTCTATTGTATCTGTCTCAATGTTACCTCTTTCTATGGTTCTCAAACCCTGTGGTCTCAGTGTTTAATGCTTTCTTCATTTTTTTTTTTTAGGTGCTGATATTGTGCAGTGGCTTATGAAGAACCTCAGCATTGAGGATCCAGGTAAGGTGACCAGCTGGGGAGGAACAGCTACTCCATCTGTATTGTGTCTGCCATTAGATGGTAAATACTATTTTGCTGCGGTCTGAAATGCCAGTAGAACATCAAGGCTGATTTAAGCATTGAGGAAAGGAGGAGGGAAAAGAGATAAAAATCAACATCTTAATTAAGTCTAATGCCTTACACTGCAACAACCAAAAAGCACTTTGTAGGAGTCTTAGCCTGTCTGAAATTGTTGCTGCCTAAGAAAGCCTGATTGATTTTAAGGTTGTTCCCAGACTTGGAAAAGAAGTTGGTGGATGTGTGTGGTTAAGCAGACAAACGCAGTGGCAGGTTTTTGTGATACAGAGAAAGGTAGCCGTGACTGAAAGGACATACTGGCCCAGGATGACTCAGACACCATTGTGGGATCAGATGATGGCTGCTAATTTATCACAGCAGATAGATAAATGGATAATCAGCCATAAACAGTGATCAGTGTATGGGTCCAGTTCAAATAGTTCACTCTTCAGAGAAACAAAAATTGTTTTGGCACAGTTAAGAACTATTGGGAAAAGAAAGATTGGGAAAAAGAAGGAAAGATCTGCAGGTCCAGAAGTGTCATTTCCTTTTCTGAAATGGGAAAAAAATCTACCGTCTTACCTCCCAGTTTGTTTCTGCTGCCTACTGTGACCATGTAAAAGCAGAGACAGAGGCAGTGTTGTCTCACCCAGGGCGTTCCCATACACACATCCCTTCTCATGAGTCCAGTCAAGTCTCAAATGTGGATTTCAGCTGCAGACAGTAATTTTATTATCTGCCTGGGGGCACATAAGCAGCTGATGTGTATTTTGCAAGTCTGAGAAAGTTGATGCAGCTTTTCACAGCTGTCATTGGCTGAAAATCTGTGCAGATGTACCTCTGCTGTGGTAAAGGTTGCCCTGACAGTAGTTGGATACATGCTCCCCTTTACCTCAGCACCATTTCCTTTAACAAATGGCAATGCTACAGTGTCAGGATTTGTCTTTAGGAATAAACATCCTGCTAATGACCTGATGTTGCATATGTTTGTGACATTTGATAGGGGCAAGTAGGGTTCACTGATGGAACAGGTTTCTTGTCAGCTGTCACCTGTGGTGGATAATGTGCTTTGAATTGGATTTCAGACTCTAGAGCTGAACTGGTGTGTGACATTTTATAGACATAAAACCAGCAGGTTAAACATTTGAGCAGTGTTTCATCTGTATTGTAAGGCTGATTTCTGCTCTCCTGCTTTGTGTGGTTTGGTTGGAAGGTGTCAGGATGCAGTGTGGGTACAGAGAGGCATGTGTGCACCAGATCTTCTCATGAGTCATCGCCAGGGCTGCTGCTGCAAGCAGAGCGTGCAGTGTGTGTCTTCCTGACGCATCCCTGCTGTTTTCTCTCTTTCACAGGGGAAGCAATACACTTGGGAAGTCTTATCGCTGCACAGGGTTATGTCTTTCCGATCTCAGACCATGTCCTTACCCTGAAAGATGATGGGACTTTCTATCGTTTCCAGGTTGGTGAGCCCTCTACCGTCCTTGTGGCCCTTTCTGCTGTCCCTGCAGTAATACTGCTGAAATCACCCACTCTTTATCCTTAAGCATCCATTAGGTGTATGAAGACTGGGATTGAGACTATCTTGGTAGAGGCCTTAGGAGGTTGTGTAGTCCCTTCATAAAGATCTGCCTTTTCTTACTTTCTGACACAGTTTTTACGTAAATGAACTGATATGTCCTGTGATTATTTTTGATATGTGATTTCAACACTGTTGTACTCAAAGTTGAACAAAAACAGGAGAAAAAAAATGACTTTCAGGTTTCTAACCCTGGTACAGAATTGAGTAGCCACCCTCCTGTGCAAAATGGACCAGGGCAAACTTTGGAGTTGGACATTCAAACTCTGGCATAGCAGAAAATTCAAATTTTTATCCTCTCTTTGTTACAGATTGGTGTGGGAAGGGGCAAGCTTCAGGCTTTGGCTGTTCTGCAGGGGATTTGTAATCTTGGCAGTTATGGCAGTCACCTAAGCTGGGACATCTCTATCCCTCAGTGTCCCTGTGCATCCAGATGTGTTGAATTTTTAAAGCATCCTGCACTTGAGTTCCATGCCCTTTCCGAAAACTGCTGCTGTCAACCTTCTAGATAAGTGAATGTTTGTGCCGCAACAACTCCTTTTGGACAGATTGTATAACTTTAAAAGAAGCAATAAGTTCAAACTTGGAGTCCTACTGCCTAATCCTGCTGGCTGAATTTGTATTTTTCTATTAGGCGATCCCAGCCAGCTCCCTTATCTTTCCTGTGACCTCTCTTCTGTTCACCCTCCCGTTTTTCCTTTATGTTTGTTTTCTCTTATTTAGTTCTTATTTGAAAAATCTGTTCTCCTCTTTGCATCTGATGTTGCTGCTGCTCATGCTTACTGTCCTACAGCTAATGTGGTTTTGTGTTATCACATGAGACCAATGGCACGGTGAACAAAGAAGCCCAGGAGATCACAGACCTCCCCTTATCTCTCCCCACCTTCTGGTTACCTGGCATCATTCAGGCTAAGATTTTTCATGACAGCTTCCTTGCTTTTCTCAAAGTCCTGTTCCTCCTGTCATGCAAGACTTGACAGAAGCAGGGGTAATACTGATTGTCCATTTAGTTGTATTTATCTCTATTTTAAAAGAATGACACCGTAAAAAGTTGTCCTGTGTTGTTCACAGGAGCTAGATTTCAAAAGCAGAGTATAATTTAATTTCTTTTCTTTATTTTAAGCCTGTGTAAACAACATCGTCAAATTGTCTTGACTGCTTATTGACTTGTCTCTTCTTTGCCTTACCTTTGCTACAACTTTTGCTTATTCTTTGCCTGTTGTCGCTTCCTGCGACAGTTCTCCTCAGCCATTTTCTGCAAAAATAACCTGATAGAATAATTTTTCTTTTCCATTAGTCTCTTCTTGACACTTCCTACCTCAACATCAGTCCCTCCTTCCAACTGTAGCTCATCATCTTGTGAGTTCGTAAGATATACATCAGTGAGGAACATTGAACCCTGTATTGTTTGATCCCTCCATGTTTTCTCACTGTACTTTGGTGCAAGGAATAGTCTTTGTGTGTGTGATGTGGTATGCCTATTTGTGGCATTACATCAGTAACACAAAACCGCGTTTTGTAATTTGTGTGATCACAGGAGCATTATTTTTCATTCATGTGAAAACTGAAATACAGCCACATGTAGGTAATATCTTGTAATTAATTGTAGCAACTGCAATATGCAGACCTGGATAGAAAACAAAAGCAGTAAGCTTAGCAGGACTTCTGCTTTCAGAACGACTCTAATCAGCTGAGTTTTGACCTCTGCCATCTGTTATATTTAAAAAGTAAATTGTTTTGTAGGCTGCCAGCCACACTGGTAGCTGCTCCAAAAAAGCAAGTGGTGCGTAGCATATATAAAAGGCCATGAGGATTCTCCTGCTCCTTAAAAAAANNTCTAATGAAAAAAAAAAAAAAAAAAAAAAAAAATCTAGGTGCCTGTGAATTCCTAGGGAAAGAGGAGGTTCTGGGGTAGATGATAAGAGGTCCACATTCAGATGAGATGGCAACAGTGTCTAAAATGTCATCAGGATAATGGACATCCTCCTCAAGAGGTGCTTGTATTATAGCATCTCTGTTTACTTGCACTGAGGAACGTTAAAGGTGATACCTTCCTGGAAAAGCTTCCTCACATTTACTGACATCTGTGGCAGTGTTTCCCTTCAGGGCAGAGACTGGGCCATAGAATTTGTGATTCTTCTTTTTGTACTTGTAATGTTTTTCTGCATCTGAATTGTTTTTCACCTCTTAAATTACAAAAATGCTTATGTTGTTTCTTAGGCACCGTACTTTTGGCCTTCAAACTGCTGGGAACCAGAAAACACAGATTATGGTGAGAGTATAATTACTTCATTGTAGAAAGTTAGTACAGAAAGTTTGTGATGGAAAAAATTGCCTGTAAAATAATTACTGTTGGCCATCTAAAGCCTTCATCAGCAGAATTTCTTGTCAGACTGCAGCATCAGAGGCAGATTTGTGCCCATCTCAAGTACATGAAGCAAAATCGCAGGGTGTCTCAAGCCCACAGAGCTGTAGCCATTGAGTTCAGTGGGGCCAGGGTTTTACCTACCTTCATTCTCCTGTAGCTCTGTTCATTTCAGCAGGATTTATGGCAAGCAGAATACTGCTCCTTGGGAATCTTAAATAATACCAGTATTGCTTTTGTGGGAGAACATACTCTGATCTGTAGCTGAATCTGATATGTTGATCAATAAAAAGTTACCTCATCTGGGCACTCATCTGGCTGATCAATAAACCAGTACATAACTGACAGCAACCTATAGTTAAAGTTCTTTGATATATAACATCAGACTTCTTTTTCCCATTTTTTTAAGATTACCAGCTGACAGCTGGTAAAAAAGAGAAGACTGAGCATGGTTTATGAGCTAATAAACTGCAACATGGTGTGTTAAACATGTGAGTGCCTGCAGACAGTGATAATACATAAAGAAAATATGTCAGTGTTGTTATCTTTAGCTGTCTGCATGCAATGTTGCTGCCTCTTCCAGAACTGCACTTCTTTCACAGTTAAATGATAAAATCAATTGTTGCATCCTGGTGTGGCGTTGGAAGAGGAAGTGAATCCATGTGTATGCTCATAAAACAGGAGCTTCTGGAAGTGCTTCTTTTGAAATATCTTGTAATCCAAGATCAGTTTAGAACTCCTCCATGAATAATCAGGGTCTTTTTCTTTCCCCAGCAATAATTATTCATCATTATGGATTCTGGAAATCATTTGCTGGGGTGGAGAAGTAGCCTGCAATGGTGTCTGTCATGTAATAGTTCATTTGCAGCCCTCATCTGCAGGGAAGCTAGCATAGACTTACATGTTTATCCCAGTAAGGGAACTGCTTAGGAGAAAACATGATGCTGTTCATTATATGCAAAATAATTTCCAGATTTTACAGTCACCGTATATAACTGTCTGAACTGTGCCAAATATGTGTTCTGTAAATATCAGAATAGCAATCAGAAGACGGAAGTTCTGTTTTTTCCTGTAGTATCTGGTAAATAACTGGTTTCACAGTCAAATTATTGCACTGCAAGGGCATTGAGTGGAACAATACACCTCAAAATAAAGCCCTATTTGAGCTGACCCACAGCTGGACAAGCTGCAATGGCATTAGCTCTGAGCCCTATAGTGACAGATTTTCATCTGCCCTAGAAATCTCTAACATATGCTTATAATCAGTCTTTGCATATCAGAGGTCTGTACAGATGGAGTCTTCCCAGGAATTAATCCCAAACTAGCAGTAGACCCAAATAAAACTGAAATCCCAGCAGCTTTTCATACTTTTTCTATTTGCATGGATCCACTCACAGGACAGGAACTAACTTGCTAATGGCAGGTCACTGCCTAGCATGAAGAAATACTGTGAGATGACTGACTCTCACTTTATTTGGTGTTGTGAATGGCTTACAGATGAAACTGCTCTTGGGATGTATAAATATACATATACCTGAACTGATCGTCTCTGGTTACCATGTGTTATATGAAGGCTAGAATTGTAGAAATAGCATAGAATAGAATTACACGAGTGGCAAGTTTTTATACATATATTTTTTAATAGAAGAATAGGTTTCCAATGGAAAACATCTATGAAGGTGTCAGAAAATTGTATTTATCAGGAAACCAAAACCCCATGGTTTTCAAAGAAAAGCAGAAATTTTCTCCAAAATATTTACTGCAGTTTTATGTAGATGATGCTTTGCCTTCTTCTCCGCTCCAGTTTAGTGTGCTGTTGGGCAATACGTACCTGGGCCTGCAGCATGAGAGAGCGCAAAACACAAGGAAGCTTGAAAATTGACATTTGAATCCATCCCAAAATGAGAGCACTGGACACCTCTCTCTATCTAGAGATCAGACCTGGCTGTATACCCAGGGTGTGCTGGCGACCTTGTGTTTCAGCCTGTAGTGGAAATGGGGTGAGCTGGCAGTCCAGCTGAGGCTTTCCCAGCAGGCAGTCTGCGACTGGTTTGGTGTCATGCACTGGGCTTATCGTGACCCTCAGAATCCCAAACCACATCAGTTTCTGCAGTGTCTGCCTATGGTGAAATGCGAGAAGGCTTTTCTTAACAGTTTGAAATGCATAGAATAAGTGGATGAAGCATATGAAAAAAATGCTCAGATCTTGCGTTTAAGATCTGGCCCATATTTCTGTTTTCATTTCAGTATCCTGATTTTTTTTTTTTCTTTTTTAAACAAAAGGGGAAACGAAGTGCAGGGCTGCTCACTTTGGCAGGCATATTCCCAAAGTGCTGAGGGGAACAGGTTGCTAATGCTAAATGTTTTACCAGCCCCAGAAGCAATTGTGCCTTTCTCAGACATCTTGTTAGGTCCTGGCATCTACTCTCAGCACTTTTAAATGAGATGTCCCAGATGTTTACGGCCTCTGAGATTACTAGTGGGTAGTGTCAGCTGGGTATTCAGCCCTCTCATTCCTTGCCTCATGTTGCTTTCTGATGAGAACAAACAGTGCACGGGCCACTTTTTTCTTTTTTAAGATCTAGTACTAATAATCTGTCTGTAATTGTTTTCCATTCTGTTTCTCCCTTTAGCCATCTATCTTTGCAAACGGACGATGCAGAACAAAGCTAGGCTGGAGCTGGCGGATTATGAAGCCGTAGGTACACTGCTGCTAGAGTTTAAAGCTGAGGGGAGCAGGGAGAGCTTTGCTTGCCAGTTGAATGCTGCCGTTTTGTGCCTTGGGGTCAGCCTTTACTGTGTCTTTTTTTTTTTCAGTTGTCAAAACTGTGTTGAGGTTGATCTGGAGACAACATCAGGAATGTGATTGGGGAACATCGCTGGCTTTGCAACATCTCAAATTAAAGCATCTGCTGTACAGCCAGATCTCCAAGACTGGGGAAATTACACAGAAGTGTACATTGGTTTCCTCTTTCCAGTTAACAGTTCCTGGTTTATATAGCAGATATTAACACACGAAAACGATGGCTTTCAGGTGCATTATTGGGCAATTAAGTTGCTGATGACCCATCTAGTTATGGACCTTAAAAGGAAAGTTTTCAGATATTAGACTTGCACTGTTTTCAATATGCCATATAAAAACTATTACTCAAACTTATTCAGGGCGTGTTTTCTGTTATGAAATGATTATCCATGAAAATATCCTCAACCTTGGCTTCGGACTGTGCAGGGTTTGGGCGGATAGGAGTGGGAAGATGGGGGCAGGAGGGGCAGGGCTGGTGTGAGTGTAATGTTCTGGCCAGCTGAACTTTTCTTTCTGTTGTATTGACTTTTTTTGGTTTACTAGCTCAACAGTGTAAGAGCTGAATTTCAAATGTGAAGTTTTTTGTTGGGGGGTTTGTTTACAAAACTGGTTCTAGTGGACTTCTGTGTTTGTGTTTATTACAGTGAAAACATTTATATTGCAGATATTTTTTTTTTTTTTCCAAGTATGGACTTCTTCCTTCTTCATCTTCCACATTTTGGGACTTTTGTGCACATGGATATATATACATGCTACTTCATCCTTTCAGTGAAGAGCATGCAAAAATCACCACTTACCTAGTCCACCCTGGAAATGCATTCAGAGTTCCCAAGAGTTCTAATCTTGAAGTACGGGCATAAAGGAAGGAATATAATCATCTGCATGCACTTACACATCCTTTTGCTGAGTTTTCTCTTCTGAATATTGTTGATTTCATTATTAAAACCATTAAAATTGCTCACAGCCAACCAATTAACTGTAAGTACTCTAAAGATCTATCATAAAGCAACAAAAGGCTGTTCAGCAGCGCACACACTCCCACACACATGCAGCAAGGCTATGGCTAAGTACTTTTGCACATCGTCGTCTACTGAGAGTAGCAATGCTCCAGTGATGGCAAATAATTAGATCTTGGCAGTCTCTCATTTTTCCTGTGAATATTGCATTGCACAATTAGAGATTACTTCTGCATTCAAACTTTGCTCTCTTAATTAGAGACAATCAGATAAGAATGGCACCGACTCTTCCTAGTCATTATGGGAGCTGAAGCAGATCCAGCAATGGAGATGTAAGCTGAGCACAAGTGAGAGAAACAGGAACGGGAAGGAGCCCCATATATTTAATATATATTTTTGGAGATGTAATATGAGAATGCTTCTCCGTGGGCTTCAGCACTGACCTGGAGTTCCCAAAGATAATCTCTACAAAGCACCTCAGGGGACATCTTCTCATTTTTAGGTTTTGCTTGCAGCATTCATAGACAACCCCCAAGCCCCCATTTATACTGGAAGAGCAGAGGTCTTGATGATATGATTAGGCTCGCATAATTACATTCCATTTTGTTTATTATTGGCCAAACATAAGCGCAATTCAAATATTGCTTCAATTGGTGATATTTCATTGGCTTCAGCATATTTACTCCAGAGGGCACATGTGAACATAATTTAAAATAAAATTAAGAAAAAGAAACCCACAAAAAATTGTTTTTGCAGATAATTACAAGTAGTTCTTCCTTGTAGCCACAGTTAAGGAAATCATCACAGTTCAGCACGGCTGTAAATCATTTGCTTAACTGTTTTCTTCCATGTATATGGACTGAAACTCTTACATGGACTTGGTGGTAACAGGGCCAAGATTTATTCCTTCTGTTATACAAGAGTTCAAAATAAATAGAAGGAAGATTTCTTCTAGCATTGAAATGCATGTGCTTAAGCGCTTTCTTGAAATAAAGGGAATAGGTATAAAAAGAAAATCAGTAGAACTAATAGTGTTCATTTCAGTGAAATTTTGCAACAGTTGAACCAGCTGTAATGGAGAAGAGCAACAGGTTAATGGTCTCCTAGGCCTCCTTGTCAGGGTGGGTGTGGATATGTGGCTTTGGGGTGCCATTTGAGCCTGAAACTCTGGTCACATCTGGAGTTTGACCTTGAGTTGTGGTGAAGTCACATCCACCTCCAAGCGTTCAGATCACGACGCTGTCTGTGATGGGCCTGGACCAGAGCTCTTACTTCAGACACAGAGCGAGGCTGCATCTGGACCCAGTCTTTGCAGTTCGCAATGTTCATTGTTCAGGCAAACAAGCTATTTCCTTTTATGAATCATCCTGACAATCCCCAGCCTTCAGTGCTGTGCAGCTGTGTGATGCTCTCGGCGGTGACCAGGACTGGGGAAAGCAAGGGATGCTCAGGCTTTGCACCTTAGCAAAAGCCTGAAGAGAAGAGAGTCGGGGGTGGGGGAGGAAGGGAAAGTGGGGATGAGAGGGAAACGTGCAGGTGGCAGCCATCTGCTATCAGAAATGAAAGTCATCAGCTTCACAAAGCTTCTCAGTGTTATCTTTTGGGAACAAGTCCATCAGTATTTTCATAGCAGAGCTCAGGCTGTCTTCATCACACTCCATTACTTCTCCCTGACAGGGCCCTCTTGGCTGCAGCTATGGGGCTGGAGCCTGAAAGGATGTGTTACAGCCTTGCTTTGCCTGCAGGATAGTTCACCTGAAACCAACTCCGGCTTCCGTGTCTTGAGTTTTGCAGCTTAAAAAAAAAAAGGGAATAAAATAAACAGCCGACACGCTAACTGTGCTCTTAAGCAGCAGCTATAATTACAGGGATTAATTGTTCTTACTATTTTCATCTTTTGTCAGGAAAACTTAGCAAGACTTCAGAGAGCATTTGCAAGAAAGTGGGAATTCATCTTCATGCAAGCTGAGGCCCAAGTGAAGTGAGTAATCCTGGAGCACTAAACTGCACCAGTATTTAGAGCTGTGAAGGGAAGGGGATTCTGTAAAGATAAAATTTCTCTGTCAAAGTCTTTACTGCGACTAAGCTCAGAAGGTGTTGGTGAATTTTAATCACCAGCAGACTAGAAACAACAGAGAGCCAATTCTGAAGGTTTGTGCCAGAATCCGAAGGATGGATTTTATTATCTGTACATGGAAACATTGGTCAGGAGCTCCTGAAACTGGATTCACCATGGGAGCTTGGGCAATTCACTTGTCTGTTCTGCTTCTACTTTTGCGTAGTGTTTTTGTTTTGTGCAAATGGAAAGAACAGAACTTTATCATCTGTCTGCGTTACTCCATGCTTGTAAAGTATTTCTGAGTTTAAAAGTACCGCCACTTCCAAGTCATTATAAGGGTGGTATTTACAGTAAGCTGGATTTGGTTTTCTCCTTTATACCAGTCCCCAGCTGACTCCATTGTACCTCTACTCTGTGGAGTCCGACTTGTGCTGCTAAATTAGTGTGGAAAATTGGGTACCACTTTCATGAAACATATTCGGATTTAGTATTTGGGGTTTTCCTTTTCTCTGCTCATAATTGACATCTACGTTTGTCAAAACAGTTTGAAGCCTCTTAATATTTTGAGCATGTTTTCATTATTGCTTCAAAATGGGTATGGTCCAGGGCAGTAGACTTGTGTCTGCAAACTAGTGTCTAAACCCCTACGTGTCTGTTTCATGCACGTAGTTGTCACCTATAAAATGGAAAGGTTGGTGAAGATGATGCATGAGAACACCAGTACCGACACTCTGTACCACTAGAAAGAATTTGCACTTTCAGCATTAGATGCTAAAAAGTTAAGGAACATAATTTCTTGAGGGTGTGGCTGAGGTATGTGTCTCTAACTTTGATTAACTCTTTGGAATTTCGATTAATTCTTTACTTAATAATATTGTAATTATGCACTATTTAAGTATGTAGTAATTATCCTTTAAATTACAAGGTAATTAAGAGATTTTTTTTCTGACCAGAATGACAGCGTTCTGTTTGGAAGAGAAAATTAGAAGTTACGATAGCAATTGTACTTTCAGTTACTTAAAAGTTTATTGCCAAGATAAGAAAAAAAAGCAACAACCAATCTTAAGTCAAAATTCTGCATTCTGTCTACAACATACAGCTATTACCTAAGAAAGAAATGTAAATATCTATTCTTTATGTGATCACTGTTGCATAGTCGTCTTTCCTCCATTACGTTTTCGTTGAAATGTAAGCATGGACTGGCCACTATCAACTTTTTTTGTTGGCTAGTTTCAGCTTCTTCGTTCCCAGTTCATGTGATGCTTCAGTTGTCAGCTTTCCAACAAGGCAGCGCTGGAATTCACTGTGTAATTCACCGCCCTGAATTATCTAAAAACCAAACAAAAATACATGAAAACATTCCTCCTGCTTATCAAGTTCTGCTCCACCTTCCATGTCTTCGTTTGCACACAGAATTTCCATTGCTGTACATACATGGCTCAAAAACTCCATCCACATTTGCGTCTTCGTAGTTTAAAATGTGAAATACTGAGTTATCAGCAAGTCTGGGGATTTGAGCCGAGAACCTGGGCTCAGCACAAAGCACCCATGAAGACAACTCATGGAGCCTCCAAAGAGCCCCTCCAGTTTGTGTGCACTGTGTGGTGTAAGGTTGGCAGAAGACTTCCCCCTCCCCTTTGGCCAGGCACGAAGGGCTCACTCCAAAACAAGAGGTTTTGGACTGGGTGTCCATGTTTGCTCCTCAGCGCAGTGCAGTGACTGTTGTCTGATAGCGGGGACAGAGCCTGTACAGAGCTGGTTTCTCATCCCAGCCTTGCAGAGGTGATATCCAGAGAGGTGATACTCACTGAACTTTGGAGGACTCGGGCTCTTTACAGGGAGGGGTGTTCAGAAACTTCCATCTCAGGCCCCCATTTTCTATCCCCTTGGTACATTCCTAGCACAGACTTAGCTAAGGATCACTGCTCCTCCAAAAGAAAAACAGGAGAGGGGAGAACCTAATGGTCAGAAATCCCAGCTCGCGTGGGTTTTTTTCCTCACTCTTTTGATTCTCCTGGGTGGCAGCAGTGCGGGAATCCAGCACAGGGACACTGTCAGCTTTTCAATCCTCCTCTGGAGATGAAAGCGGTTCCTCTTTTCCTGTGCCTCATCCAGGTCGCTCTTGCAAGCTGGTGGTGACTTTGCTGTGCTCACGTAGAGCTGAGCAAGGGAGTGAGGCACCAGACACGCGTTGCTCAGTGCTGCTGAGGGATGGGGGACAGTTGCTCTGGACAGCCCTTGGCAGCCTTTGGTGCGTGTGCTTTGAGTGAGTCGACTCACTGGCTGCATCAGGGATGAACTTACTGGGTTGCAGTTGTGCTGGCCCAGTTGCGTGTCTCTTGGGTAAGCACTGGCTTGCATGTGGCAAGCTTGGCTGTGGTCACCTGTGCTGCCACCCCCAGGGCAGGCGGGCAGAGCCCTAAGGAGGGCATCCCCAAGTGCTGCCTGTGCTGTTGCTGCTGGCAATGCCTGGGATAGCTGCCCCTTCACAATCTGTGGTCATACCAGCATTGCTACTGGGGCACCGGGGTGCAACGGGACCTCCCGACATGGACCTCCGTCTGGCACCGGCCAAGAGCTTCACTTGGGGTAAAGAGGTCCCAGTGGGTCTCCTGACAGAGCTAAAGCCAAACATGAACTTCCCCGGCCTGCCAAATCAGGGTCTGGGAACAGAGTATCAGGAAAGGTCATTTTCCTCACCAGATGAAAAAGCAGAGGTTAAAATAAATTTCCCACCTTAATAGGAAAATCTCTTTTGACACATATTGGAGCAAACATCAGTGATATTTTGTTCGTGGCACATGGCCTTGCAAGTGGGACTGTGACATTTCTGTACAAAAAAGTGGATTTCTGAATTTTTTTTGTCATGGGGTTAAAACCCCAGCTAGGAACAGTAACAAAGAAAAGCATACTTGTATGTTGACTCATATGTCTACGCTTTTGTTTTCAGAATCGACAGGAAAAAGGATAAAACAGAAAGAAAGATTTTGGACAGCCAGGAAAGAGCATTCTGGGATGTGCACAGGCCTGTGGTAAAGCTCTTTTTTAATGATGAGACTTCCCAGGTTTTGACAGGAAAGTTTTAATACTAATAAACACTGTGCCATTTATTGCACAAAGACATTACCTTGAAAGTCACCACATGGATTTTTTCTCCCAGTTCAAAACAAGCTCAGTGTCTACAAGATTATTTTAGACTTTCTAGGTGTGTGAATGCATGGAACTCTTGATTTGGAAATACGTAATAAACATTAAGTTTTGAAGATTATTTATTGTGCATACAAAAGAAAAGCAGCTTACCCAGTTTGGCTCAGACTTCCTAGAAAAAGCTCTCCTCTTAGCTGAGTGATTGCCTTTTGGTGGCAAAGTTATGAGTAAATGGATTTGATGCTGAGATGCCAACTTTGGGTATATGCACTTTCTTGTTTAGGAAGCATAATTGATGGGACGCAAACTTCAGGAAAGAATTGTGGACAAGATTGTATATTTTAGAAAGGTAAGGTAGCATGTGGATTTTAAACGGAGGAGTAATACGATTGCCATCTCTTTTCAGCCGGGCTGTGTGAACACCACAGAAATGGACATTAGAAAATGTCGTCGTATGAAAAACCCACAGAAAGTGAAAAAGGTCAGTTTGAGTTTCTGGGGGTTTTTTTTGGGTTTGTTTTTTTTTTAAAGGCAAATCATGCTTGACACCTGCAGTAGATCAGAGTTAACCAATAGGAACAAAAAAAAGTGTTTTGCAAATATCAATTGTGTTTTGTTCTAATCTGTGAATTTAGTATTCCTGTTTTGCCATAGGAGGGGTACAGTCTGGGTGACTGGTAGAGCTGAGAAGGGCATTAAGGAGCTCTGTGTTGCAGATGTCTACTGGCTCTGCCCTCCCATAAAATTAAAAGCAGTTGGCAAAAGTACCTAGGTCCCATTTTCAGAAATGATTTGGGGACAGATTTATCAGAGATGTTTACTTGCCTTAATCATTTCAAAGGCTGGATCATTAGCAACTTGGGTGCCTTTGACTTCCAGCAAGTTTTAGCTCTTCTGTGTACATATTAGGTTTGGAGGTGACACCAGACTCCTGAACTTCCACTGGAAGTTAAATTGCGGCAGAGCTATCCACACGTCTCTTATGAATGTTAAATAAAAAGCAAAAGCACTAAACGAAAGGGTAACTGATGCTACTTTCAGTGCAGGCCTCTGTTCTTAAAATGAATGGCTACAAGTCAGTCTGCATGTTTTAGTTTTGAGAGGTTAATTTGAACTTGACCCATTGACACCTGGTTAAGCTCTTTCTTCGATTTGTAGTTTTACAACACGACATTAAACCAAGCAGAAGAACATGGCATAGGACTAGGTTCTTATCTTTTCTTTCTCTGCTTGGCTTACCACAATGACCATTCCCAGTGTTCATCCTACAAGCCTTGACACACACAGCCCTCAGAGCTCCTAAAAATTATCAGCTGCATTTTAACATTTAAAATAAACCCATTTCTTAACGTGCCTGCAGACTTTCCAAGTGCAGGCACCTGCAAGCACACAGCCTGATCTGTACATTTTGCTCCAGGCTGAATGATTATTGACCTGTATGGATATAAACAGTAGGAAATTGCTAGCTTGTTACCTTACTGGTTTGCATACTGCACTTTTCCTCATTGCATAACAGGGAAAAATGCCGTAATCTCTTCCGTTTGTTTATTGGTTCCTCACAGTCAGTGTATGGGGTTACAGAGGAGTCTCAGCCCCAAAGCCCTGTACATGTGCCCTCCCAGCCTGTACGCAAAACTACAAAAGAAGATTTCCGGAAACAAGTAAGTAGATGGCTGTATCGCAACTCTTCTGAGAACTGTTATCTTGGAAAAAAACCCCACATATGAAGTTATGGAGATATCAGCAAAACCAATTCTATGGATTACCTGTCCTTGATCCTCACATACTTTATGCAAAGTAGTAAGTATTTAAAGATATATTTATATATTAATTGAGCAGTGCAGCTGTATGATGATACGTGTTACGGGTAATACTGACCTTTGAATCTAGTATTGCTCTCTCTGTGGACCAGTAGACAGATTAATTTCCAGATCACTGAGGATATCTGAAAAGTGGGCAGTGACAAAGACGAGGGAAGAAGATGGCATACTGGAGCACAGGCTGGGGTTCGGCAGGGAGGAAAGGCATCGTTTGGTGCATGACTGTTAGACTGTACACTCAGAGCTTTTAGGGAACTGGAAAAAAGTTATTTGCACCATCACTCCAAGGAATGGCCAGCCCACTCGCACAACTTTGCCCCGGCACAGGGAGCTCTCCCTCTAAATTCCTTTGCTGTAACAAGCAGCATTCACTGAAGTACAGGCAGGAATCTCTAGCTTAGCATTTTAGTAAAGGCAGTTTTAAACACGTTTCTTAGGCAGCTGTTTTTAGGGTGGTCTTCTGAACTAAACCTGAACACTAAATTTCTTGAGCTTTTTTCCATCATAGGCTGATGAGTACTGTGGAGTACTCTTCATGAGTACATATGCTGCAGACTACTGTTGAGAACCGGTTGATAGAGTACAAATGTGCTGTGAAACTGTTATTGGTCTTGTGATGCCAGTCAGTTCGAGAAATGGAAGAGAGGAGTGTGGTGTAAAAAGGGGATCACGTTGCACCATGAGTAGCCTAGGAACCTCAGCCTCATATATGTGCCTTTCCTACTTTTAATTATGTCTTCGGAAGCTTCCCCTGGGTCTCTGCCATAGGAAATGGAGACTCCTGTTGGAAGCAGTTAGTAAGCTTTTTCTAATATCTAGGGAAGAGTCCCATTTCCTTCTAAGTTACTTTCAAGCTGTTTGGAAAGAAAAATCAATAGTGCGTTGGGATATGATCAATGCATGCTGTAGAGCTCCTGGATTGTAAATGTCCTTGTCATCTCTCTCCTCAGATAACTTTTCTGAACGTGCAGATAGAGAGACATTGTTTAAAGATGTCCAAAGTAGCAGAAAGGTGAGTGTCCCCATTTGCATGATTTCCTCTTCTCCAGTTCGGTGTTTCCAGAAACAGAGAGCGGGCAGGAATGCACAAAGGCTGGTTCCCCCTTCAATCCTTCATCAATCCTTCCCCTTCCTTAACTGGCTGTGCTGTCTGTCTGCTGACCACTGACACTTCTGCACTCGCTCTTCTGCCACTGGCAAAAAGTAGGTGAAAAATGAGGATGCTGTTGTACTGTAAAAACAAAAGAAGTATCATTCGCAAAAGAAAGAACCCTTGCAGTACTTTTGGTTCCCACCCCTGCACAACCCTAGAGTTTATTTACAGAAAAGTCATTCCTGTTTCAATTTGAAAATGCCTTTTTATTTTTATGGGTGAACTCTTGAGTGCTCATCTGTTGTTATTCTGGCACAGGTCTGGGGAAGGATCTGAGTTTTCATCTTGTTGCACATGGTGTTCGTGTCCGTGTTCGTACTGGGGTTGTAGGGCCAGTTTCTGCTCCCACTTATACATATGAAATCCTATGGGAAGTACTGAGGTTGTACCTGGACTACTCAAGGCAGTGTTTTAAGAGGTGGATTTCTCACAGAGGCAAATCAAGGCACAATTTGACTTGCAGAATATTTAGTTCTGGTAGGAAAGTATGAATAGGTAAAGACCAAGCTCAAATTTAATAGAGAATGACAGCTCCTTTACTTAGATTCTTGTAAGTTATGCTCTTTGGTAGGGCAATCGCAGAGGCAAATGTAGGGATCGGCATGCTCTTCCATAACATCGCTTCTAGAGCAAAACTGTGTTGAACATGAGGGACCTGATAAGGGCTAGTGCCTTGTGGAGAAATAATAGAGGAATTTAAAAACCCTATGAAATGTGCTTTGCAGTGCCTGCACCTGTAATTAACATGTGTGTACTAAACTAGGCAAATTAAATGGCGAGAGCCCCAAAGTAAGTTCCTATTGGCTCATAAAGTTTGACAGCTAAAGGGAAAATTTATCCAATTAAATAGAAAATATTCAGAGGCTCCCTGCAATCCTGCATATACACTATATTGTACAATTGAAATTAGCACATTCATATTTATGTTTTGGACTTTCATTTGTGCTTTACCAAAAAATGTCATTTTCTGCTGAATTTACTTACAGTGACCTTAATATACTGAGACAGTAATAATTTCCAGGCTGGTAATTTACAAGCAAGCAGGTCTGTTTTGCTTGAATTTTTTCTCGGTAGGTATTTATTCAATAAGATGGACTCAGTAAAACTCATTCACTTGTGAACATCGAATCCTGTCCACATAACATACCTGTTGTTCTAGTTCATAAGGAGCTACTGACATTATAAACGTAACATTGTCGATGCCAAAAAAACCCTAGTAGTTTTCAGTAAAACTGGACAGAACATTTTCCTGGTTTAAAAGGGCTCAGGCTTTTTTTTTTTTTTTTATTGGTCTCAAACTGGAGAAGAAAATGTTGCTATCAAAACCTGTGCAAATTGATGACCATGAGAAAAGTAAATAAGACGAGAACAATCAAAAAGTTCTTTTCTCCTGTTTTGAAAGTTTCATTTTGAAATTATAAAGAATGAAAATCATGGTTGTGATATCTATATCTTGTGAAGAAGTGTTTGGTTTTGTGATGACCCTGGGTGGCAGCGTTGCTGGAGGGTCCCAGGGCTCAGTGTGGAGAGTGGTGGGAAGAGCAGCTTGGATGTGGAGGGTCATGGAGCAGGCGAGAGGGAAGGAGAGAGGCTGCTGAGTCCAGCGGCTTGGCAGGGGCGGGGATAGGTGAGGAGGAATGAATGTGCATGATGCGAGTCGAACAATTGCCTGAAATAAAAACCTGTGTGGCCTGAAAACCCGATGTAAAATGCTGAATGCACACGCCAGAGACAAATCTGCTGCTTAAGGAGGTGCTTTTCAGGCTGGATGCCACTTTTGGGACTAGTTTAAGTGGCAGCGTGGCAGACTGGGGTGCTGGAGATGACTTCTTGGCACGCTTCTTTCAACAGCCAAGCCTACAGCGGCACCACCTGCCATTTTTACAGTACGGTGCAAAGGCACTTTCAGGCAGGACAAGGGGAGTCACAAGGAGAAAATAAGGCAGGAGGCAGTGGGGGAAACAAGCTGCTATCTGTTCTGTGATAGGAATTATTTTAATAGTGATAGGCGAATCACATACATTTTCCATGAATGCATGCTATGCTATAGGATAGCGCCTGTCCAGCCAAAGAGGAATGGAAAGGCTCTCAAAAGATTAACTCCAATGAAATAAATGCCAGCTACTGAAGTTCCCCCCTGCTCCCTGTTGTCCTTCCTGAAGTAGATCTGCACCAACTGTGGGAGCAGGCATCCCTCAGCTGCTCCAGGCACCTTGGAAACGGTTTTCTCCTCCTTTCTTCCACATCCTTTCTCCCCACTTGGGACCTGCACGTTGTCAGATTCAGGATTTGGCAATGAGATTTGAGAACTATTGAACAAAACTGTCATTATATTATACCTACTGTTTTCCCTGACTGCACTGTGCAGTGTTGGTGCAATCCCAGTACGTGTAGCATCACAGAAATGGCAGGGGAAAACTTGAGAAATCTCAGCTCCCTAGATGAAAATGTGTCACAAATCAGTGTTATCCTCTCAGCTTCCCGAGGTTTTTGTGAAGGCTCAGCAGGGCCTTCGCATTTGTGAGACAGTCGGGCTCTCAAGGCAAGCTCTGCACCCTTTGGTGAATTCTTCCCACCACCTCTTCTACCAGAATTACATTGCATCACCTGAAAGGCCAAAAATCCAGGTGTGCATTTTGAGAGAAATGCTTTCCCTTAGGAGTCCTCCGCCTGTAGCCTCCTTTAGACAATGAGGCAATGATTCTGCTGCTGTCATTATACTGAATCAGCAAAATGTGTTTAGCAATTCCCCCTTGTTTTATTTAATTTAGTTTTTTCCCCTTTTATTTTTGCTAGTAGTTGTACTAGCACCTCTGATGCCTTCTTATTATTTTATTAGGAGCAATTCAAGTTTCACAGCAGATATCTCCTGATTGATCCTTTTTGTTGGGGTGGTTTTTAACCAACCCGCTCTTTCATCGATGTCTCAGGGATTGCTGCTGCTCTCTGAAATTGGACGCTGCTCCCTCCTCCAACCCTTGACCCACAGCAGTCATGAAATGTAATTAATGAAATGAGATGAGACAGCCCTGAGTGCCCTGAGGGGCAATGGGAACCTGCTGTGGTTACAAAAGTGTATGATTTTAATGCCTCATGATAAGAGCTAGGACAAACAAAAAGAAATAATTACTGTAGAGCAGGTCAGGCGAACTTTCTGCCTTTTGTGACCCTTTGTTTCACAGGGTCTTTTCATTCTTCTGCCTTTTTGAGGTGTGGAAGACAAGAGGTAAAGTTTAGCATGGACAATCACAGTGCAATTAGATTTGTCGTTCAGTATGATGAGACTCAATTAACTTAGTTAATTACTTGGCAGACCTAGGCAAAAAAATTAAAAAGTGCCTTAGAGTATTTCCAGTATAGACTAGGACAAATTTCTTTTGATTTATTTCATATATGCTGTCTTTCTTTTGTAAAAATGCGCCCCTAGCCCCAACCCCAGTGGAATTCCTGAATCATTTATGCAAGCAGACACAGTCCTTTTCCCAGGAAGCTCTTTGAATCTCATCCTAGTGAGGATTAGAGGCTATAGGTCTTATCTGACTCCTCATGAAGCAAGCCAGTATAAAGGCCAGGTGTTTTTCCAACATGCATATCATTTACTACGTTCTAAGTTAATTGTTATAAAGTACTGTTGAAGTATTTTACAATAGTGCCATTAGACTAAATGGTACACCAACGTAAAAAAAAATAATCTATAGCCTGAAGCTTTCATGCTTAGGACTGTGATCCTCCAAAGACTTACGTATATTCTTAGCTACAGCACGTGACCCTATTTAGATGAGTTACTCATAATGCATAAAGTTAAGCGGCTGCAAAAGTCTGCAAAAACCAAAAAGGCAAGAGGGCATAGCAACATGCAACAAATGAAGAGGAAGGCATGCACTTCATAGTCATCCCATGGCTCTCTGGGGGAAACCCCACCGTAGCAATCCAGTTGTTGCCTCTTTGGGCTTTTTATGAGCATCTCAACAGAGACGAGCTTGAGGAAACTACTGCAGCGAGCTGGTGGGTATTTGCAGAGAAATCCTTGCATGCACCGTTCCTGGGAGAAGGGACTCCTGTGGTTGCTGCTGACCAATCCCTACAAAAATAAAAAGAAGTGCACACACACACAAAAAAAAAAGAAAAGCTGTACCTCTCTGACACGACTGAGCATTCAGGCCCTGATTCTTTTTTTTTTCTTTCTTCTTTTTTTTTCTTTTTTATCTGTCAGTTTAATAGCCTACACAGAGCAGTATGTGGAATATGACCCCTTTATAACTCCTGCTGAGCCTTCCAATCCCTGGATAAGTGATGATGCAGCGTTGTGGGACATTGAAATGAGGTAAGAATTGGTAGTTTTAAGTAATATTAGAGTTGTCTTGCCCTTTGTATGCTCTTCCCAGTGCCCTGTTTGGATAGGAAGTGGGATGTCTGTAATTTTACAAGATACAAGTACATAGCTAAAGTTTAAACAGGAGCTTATGCTTTATCACTTCTGTGAGTTGTTCAGCCTTTCCACTTGCATATGACATGATGTGTGGTACTCTGTAAGTCAGGTAACAGATGTTCTCATGCCTGTCAAGGACATGCACAGATTCAGGTCTAAGAGTCCATGGATACAGGATACTGCTAAGATATGCTTGTTCCAGCACATCTCCTCTGACCTTTGAGAGCCTGCCCTCTGGTCCTCCCCCAGCTGCCGTGCTCCAGCCCTGCTTCTGTCCTGGGATCCCATGAAAGATGTCACTGGCAGAAGAGGACGGGTTATAGGGCAGGGGCTGCTATGCAGAGGTGGATTTGGCACAAGGGCCAGAGTAGCATAGCTCATGCATAATGCATGAGACTTGGCAGGTCAGAATTATAATAGATTGACAAAGTGAGTTTGGGCCTTACCAGTGAACAAGCTGGCTTGTCTCTGTTATAGTGTCTAACAGATGAAAAGGAGGAGGAATGACTGTAGGACCTCCAATGCCTTGTGGCTTAGAAAGTTTCTCCAAAAAAACAAGCCCAGCACTGCAATTTAGATCGTCTTTTGCCCATCTGATTCTGGTGCAAGGGAAGTCTGGCCAGTGTCTACATTTCTTGCTATCACAGGCTATACACAGCACCCGCAGTGGGGCTAGAATTGTCCTGCCTGCCTCTATGCCTAGCAGCTGTCGCAGCAGGTTGGAATGAAATCAGCATGCCTCCTATCACCTTCGCTACTCACTCACATCTTGTGGCCAGCTACTGCAAGTGCTCAGCAGCTTCTCCTGGTGTTTAGCTGCTGCTGTTCAGCACCAAATCTGAACTGGGAGTTCATTTCAGCAAATCTTTGAAAGGAGAATGCCAAATCTAATCCTGCCTGTTCTTGAATAATAATGTAAAGTTTAAGATGCTACCAGCCTAAGTGTTCCAGGAAAAGAGCAAGTTATTTCCCTGTTTAAAACCTATGTGGTCTGGGATGTGAAAGGTGTTTTCACCTGCTTCTCTGGTAGTCACAGAAATCTGTTAGTTCCCTAATTTCTACCCCTCTTCACATAATTTCAGTATTTTGGGTTTCCTTTTTAGTCAGTTTCTCTTGTTTCCTCTATCCTCCCTAGCAGGGCTAGAACCAGATACAGCCCCTGCAAAATACTTCTCTGGAGGAACCCCCACCCACAAGGTAATCTGGGCATCCATTATTTCTGCATCTGTTGAGGTAGCTGTAAATCCCAGAAAAGATGTCTGTGTCCCTGAAGGATACAGTTAACCTAATGTCACAGCCTTTGTAGGAATTTAAAATAAATGCTTGCCTTCTGCTATGATTTCAGAGTTAAGGAAGGTGATTTTCCTGCTGATGAAAAAAGAGAAAGTTGTATTGTTGGGAGATTGAAGAACAAACAGCTCTGTATTTCCATTTTATTCTCTATTGTAAGAGAACTCACTGCATCTAGTTGCAACTTGCATGAATAATTAAATGATCCCCGAGAGCTGCCGTAGCCCTTGTGTTGCCTGCAAAGCTGTTTCCTCAGTTAGGAGGGCAGAGCCCTTGCTCAGGAAAACAAAGGGCGTCTCACTTGTAATGGTAAGGCCAGCTGCTGAGTACGGACAGCCCTGTGCCACGGCAGTTCATCCTTCAGGGCACTCAGGACTCGGGAAACACCATGGAAAGCCTTCAATTTTAGACGACACTTTGGCCTTTTTGTTTGTGCTAGAGCATTGTGCAGCGCCAAGAAGAGCTGCTTACAGATCTCTGGATTCGATAGGAAATTCCCCGAGCTTAGCTCGTGCATAGCTCTGCACAAACATGGTTTTTGTTCCGCCGCGTCTGGGCTGCCTCACTTAACAGGTAGGCTGGCATCTGCGCCCTTGTCCGCAGTGCTGCTGGCTCCTGAGTGAGCACAGGAGAAGCCATCCCAAGTGCTCTACGCTTCGAGTGAGGACATGCCCATCAATTTTGCTTAGTCTTTACACCAAGAGGAAATCAAAGTGGGCATTTTATTTACCCCTTTGGCTTATTTGTCTTCAGCACAGATCGCCACTGTCCCCTAAGGCTCCGGGATTAGGAATTGCTGTGGACGTGACGAGACATGTAGTTTAATAGATATGTACTGTTAACAATGGCTCTACTGTCACAAATGTGAGCAGCTGAGCTGTATTTTAATGGTTGTCTCATAGTATGACGCCATCACACCAGAAGCTTTCAAACACTTTGTGAGCCCAGATTACGCTCTGATGCGAACTGTCTCGTAGGATCCTCATTGTGATTCCCAGGCACTGCCTCTCCCCATAGGCATCTCTGCAACATGTCTGGCAATTCAAACAACAGCTTATGTAAGTGGGATTGTATTAAGAAATAATTTAGGAGAAAGGCTGTTAGTGATTTTGGGTGCGTCTGCATCTCAGTGTCCCAGCTGAGACACAAAATAAGAGTCTGATTAACATGGAGGGGAGGAAGGAGATGCTATTTAGTCTTCCAAGACTTAGGCATCCAAAAATCAGAGGCACTGAAAAATGAAAGACCACAAACCAGTAATCATTTTTAGAAATCTTGTCTGCACTGCTTCTTAGTGGAACTGCTTTTTTTAATGCAAACATGGAACTGAAAATCTGAAGCCAGTTCCAAGTGACCAGCCAGCACTGTGTGGGACATGAGGAGCTCACCTCAAGGAGTTCTGGAGCTCACCAGCGGCCCAGGGAACACTGCTGGCAAATTTATGCCTTGATATATAAGAAATTCCCAAGGTGTGTATATATATAAGATACATAATGAGATATGTAAAAAGTACATAATAAGTAATCATTCAACTATGGTATGCTGTCCTTTACATGAAACCTACCAGAAGCTACTCGGGTAACGGGCACAAGCTGGAACGCAGGAAGTTCCGATCAAATATGAGGAAAAACTTATTTACGGTGAGGGTGACAGAGCACTGGAAGAGGCTGCCCAGGGAGGTTGTGGAGTCCCCTTCTCTGGAGACTTTCAAGACCTGTCTGGATGCAGTCCTGAGTAATGTGCTCTAGGCAATCCTGCTTTAGCAGGGGAGTTGGACTGGATGATCTCTGGAGGTCCCTTCCAACTCTGAAATTCCGTGATTCCGTGAAAATCATATCATTCACTGTCTATCTCATTTTGCTGTGTAAGTAGCACCCAGATAGTACAGTTGCTTTAATGATGACCCTAGTCTTTATAGTTTCTTTCTGTATGCTATTTGCAAAGATTTATTTCTGCAAAATTGTGAGGAAAAAACACCATCTCCCCATCTGATAATCTTCCTCCCTTTGCTGCTTAGCAGAAACAGCGGCAGCTGCTCGGACAGCAGGCAAAAATGCACATTCCATCTGTTTTTTCCCTTCTCTCTCCAAACAGCAAAGAACCCAGTCAGCAGCGTGTGAAAAGATGGGGTTTCTCCATGGATGAGGTGCTGAAGGACCCAGTAGGACGAGACCAGTTCCTTCGTTTCCTGGAATCAGAATTCAGTTCAGAAAACCTCAGGTGAAATTTTTTTTTACTTGAAGTAATGAATGGGGCTATTCCTACTCTCTTGCATAAGTGAAATGCAATGCTTGGTCTGTCTTGAACTGCTAAAAACACCCATTTGAATCAAGCTGAGAATGGCAGGATTTGGTCCTTAGCACTGCTGTGGATGCCTGTACGAGGACTATGTAGGTAATTTCAGGAGCAGTGTTTAGCAGAGACAGTGTTGTCAAGTATCATGGGCAAAGGCTTGCAACCTTGCAATAATGTAATGAGGTGTGGCATATCACTATTAAGCCCCCTAACAATATATAAGATTTACATGTGTATTTGTGGCAGGGGTTGTGTGAGGGAAACATAGTATGGTGATCACGTGGCTAAAAACTGTTGCAGTACTGGCACTCACTAAATCGGGTTTGCATGAGCTACTTTTACTTCTGGTACCTCCTAACTATTCGAAAGCTTGACTCTCACCTTAATAGCACTCTCTCTGTTTGGGGATTCCATGTACCTGGCTTCTCATGTTGAGAAGAAGACAAAACTTGTGTTATGAGACATTATGTAGACACCCACGTGATCCTGCATCAGGCTGAAAGTCTGTAAATCTATTATGCACAATTCTGCTACTTCAACTACAGCAGAAATAGGCAGCAGTAATAAGTTGCCATTTTTTGGTGAACCAACGGTAGATGAAGACAAAATCTTTCCTAGAAGATCCAACCCCTCTGGCCTTGTCTGTAACACTGTTCTAAACTCAATCTCTTGCCCTAGCACATTGCTCCAAGATACAGTCTCATTGCAGAATTGATGGAAAGACATTGGAAGTACCAACAGCATGCTTCATTCTGGGGTAGCAATCCTTCAAAGAGCATGCCTATCTCTTCAGCCCTTCCAGCTACAAAACTAAGCACTCAGCTCAGTGCGTTAGGATTCTTTAGTCACCCCTACGTACCCGAGAACTAATGTATTCATCCATTTTCCCTTATTGATACCAGCTATCTTCTCACACTGACAGAGAGAGGTCTAGCTACATGTCCCCCATAGACCCTAAGCTAAACCCACAGCCCTGCCTACATTGCAAGGATCCAAGTCCCCTTCTTGTCCTAGCATTAATCAGGATATAGCCACAGGTTTTATCATCCTTATCTTGAATCTTAACTCTAATTCCAACCCTAACCCTGAGGTTCATTTTAGGGAAAGCAGCTCTCCTGCTGTGGAGAGGGTGAGGTCCGTGGAAGAGCTAGTGCATTGCTGTGTCCTACAGATACAGCCAAACCACAACAGGTCCCATAACAGCAGAAGCAAATATACTACAGTGAGCTCTGAGAAACTGAGGTTCCAGGGATTATGCTTGAAACAGGGCTGGGGCAAACATTGGAATTAGGGTTCGAGCTTGCAAGCGTTTAAATGCCAGCTTCATTGCTTGGTGCTGCAAAATCCAAAGAAAACAGGAGAGGGCTTGTGCCCGCCAGATAGGCAGCCTGAACAGGTAGAGGGTGATACTCAGTGGGTGAGGTTATGGTTTGGAGTCTTGCCTGCACGTGACAAACAGCCAGATTTACTGCCGCGTTCATCCATGTGTGCAGAAGCAGGAAGACAGTGGTTGGCAGCAGGGCAGGCTGCAGCCATGGGCTTGTGCCGAATGCGAGGGTTTGAGTTGGTGTCAGGGGGCCAGCCTGTGCTCTTGTATGTGGGATCCTTAACCTCGCTCCTTAAGTGAGGTACAGCAGATCAGTGGCACTTCACAGATGTCCGCAGCAATCCGCACCTTCCCCTTCCCCTGGTTAGTCCTGGAGACACAGAAGGATCCAACAGTAATGCGACTGCCCCAGATATTTGTGGTATCCAGTAAAAAACACTTTTTCACAGGATCTGAATAACAGTGCAGAGGCTTCATTGTGGTGCTCTGGTGCCATCTCAGCACATGGGGCAGTCCTGTTCCAGTAGGCCCAGTGGTCATTGGCAGAGAGAACCAGAGGGCTCGTGGTTTCCATGCCTGCTCCAGGGATGAGGAAATCTGCTGTCGACTGAACATGCAGTCAGTTGGGTTTGGTGCCTTTGCTGGTAGCGGCGGGTTTGATGTTCTCAGTTTACACCAGCTAAGGACTCCAAGAACTGGATTGCAGAGCCTTTAAGTTTGTGTTTCATTATTTTCTTTCACTAGAAAATCCAAATACATTACTAAAGCATGTGAACAATTTGCACTTCAGTGCAGTCTGCTAGCCTGCGAGGTCTGAAAGGGAAATCCCAGAAAGTGACTTTAGATGGCATTGGAACTGACCATCATATTGATCATGCTTTTCCCATCTGAGGAGAAATAGAGAAAGCATGCCAGCAGCAAAACAGTGAAAAGTCAATGCACCTTTATGTTTGTTTTTTTAAAAAATCTGAAAGTTACTTGTAAGATAAACAAGACAGTGTTACCAAATTACATAAATGAGCTTGACAATCTATCACTGAACTTGTACGTTCTTACTGCACTTATGTACAGTGGTGCTTATTTGCAATTAAATTATAGTACTGAAGTACAAAATTAATATACTGTATTGAAATACTCCTCAAATGTTTGCGGTCTTTCTGGTTTTGAGATGTCTTGTAGCAAAGGGAGGCTGCAAATCAGGACAGAGAGGTTAAATCCCACATCCCTTTTGGAAGACGCTGGCATCATTATAGTTAATATGGTAACATTACTATCATTCTTATGGAATCTTTATCATGGTATTGGCTTATGTGGTATCATTATTATCTAATTTTGGATCAGTATTAGCAAGCCTGCTTAAAGCTTTAAATAACAACAGGACATAAAGGCAGAAGTATTCATGAGGAAAACTGGAATAGGATGGATTGTTAGCAGTGGTGCTAGAGAGCGGAAGGTGGCTCTCGGGTTCAGGTGTGGCAGAGAAAGCTCCTAAATTCTCATTAGGAGCATGTGGCAGAAGGGAAAACAACTGCTGGATGCTTAAACATGCAAGTGAAATTTAAGTTACACCAAACAGCAAGGTTGGGGTCTGTCTCACCTAAGTCGGCAGTCTGGAAGCGCATGCTTTCTTCTGTATCATCCAGGCTCCCTTTAGAGTGAGGAGAAGCTGAAGAGGAGTCAGTGAATCACCAGGGAAGGATTTGTTTCAGCTTTGAGTGGAAACAAAACTAAAAGCACCTAACTTACACTGTGAAGTGCCTGTCTCTCTCCACCATCTATAAGCTTGGAGAGACTGATTCAAATGACAGTGTCTGCACGGTAGATATCTATGGTTAAGTGAGATGCATCCCACCCAAACCTTGGGAAGCTGTAAGGAACTTTCTGAGGGTGCAGTATCTAGCACCTTGGTAGGAAAACTAGATTTGCAGGTATCTTTTAAGGACTCTTCTCCCAGTAGCTATGTAGAGATGTGGGAACTGTTGCAGTGGGGACATGTTCTCTCTTGGGAATGTCAGTATGATCTTCATTAACACTGGCAGGAGTCCCGTAGGCCCCTGCGTTGTCCTCAAGGCAGACCTGAGAAAGTGAATGCTGGAAAACCCAGAAATTCCTGGTAGTGCTAGAAAAGAGATTTTGTGAAGTGTGCAGTTGAGAAAGCCTTGAAATGAACGTAATTCAGTGGTATAGCAAGGGGAACAAATTCTGCTCTTACACCCAGTGGCGCAAGTCCCAAGTCACGGGGTTGACTGTGGTGGGGTATTTCCATATCTTCCTAGCTGAGAAAAATTGGTCCCGGTGGGGGTCTCGAGTGAGGCGCTGCCGGAGATAGCAGCAGACTAGACTCAGTGACCTCCCGGGTCTCCTTCCAGCTGTGTTTCTGTGTTCTAATAAACTTGCAGGATCATGTCCACCAGTCTCCTGGGCTCGGCTGAGCTCTGTAACTTATTTATTTACTGGCTGTCTATTATTTATGTGAGAGGAGGAAAGCCAGTCAGTTGGGTATTTTTCTCTCTGTTTTTATTTTAACTCTTTTTCTTGCTCTCTTTTCTTTCTCCTCTCTGTTGCTATCTTTCATCTACAATTTGTTTTGACTCTGTTGATTTTTGAAGTGCCCAAAATATAGCAGACAAAGTGCCAAGCTTCAATTAAAAAAAAAAAAAAAGCCAACAGAGAGATGTTATACATTTTTTATGACCTGGAAATCTCACGAGACATCTCGAGATTGCTGAGATGTTCATCTAACTGATGGATTGATTTTCTTTTTTTTTTCCCCAACTTCAAAGACTGTCAGCTGGAAAGAGAAACAACTAAGTGGGAATATGGGACATGGGAATTTTACCCGAAGGGAAAGGAGACTGCACACCTGTTTATAGACCTAAATAGAGAACACATGATGCTTTATGGGAACGCACTGTGAAGCTTGCAATGCACGACTGCAGGCCTTCTGTGCGTTATTGTGAACATATGTTGAAAATCAAGTTATCTGGAAAAAAATTTTACCTGCAGAAGGTGTTTATATCATATATGACCCCTAATGGCTGAAACTTGTTGCCAATTTTTTTTTTTTCCCCTTCAGTTTTCATCAGGAAATGAGAAGTTTGGACATTGAGGAGAGCAGATACATTAAGCAAAACCCACCCGAGACCCCTCCTCTCTAAAACAAAAAGCGTTTACAGGGGAAGGTTAAAACCTCTCCCGAAGCCGTCAGAACGGCAGGCACAGGGCTGTGCATTGAGCTCTTGTTCCTCCCTGTCCGATGGCGAGGGGCAGCGCCAGGGGGGACGAGGGGTGACACAGGGGCGGGCGGTGGCGGTGCTGCTCCCCTCCTGGCCAGCAGGGGGCGCCGCAGCTCCGCGCCGCAGCCGGCCCCGCTCCCGCTGCCGGAGCCGTGTCGGGGCTGCCGCCGGCGGGATGGGATGGGATGGGATGGGATGGGATGGGANNNGCTCGGGATGGGATGGGATGGGATGGGATGGGATGGGATGGGATGGGATGGGGGAAGCTGCCCGGGCTCCACTCGGAGACTGGAGTGAGGTGCCGGCATCTCTCCGGGAACGCTGGCATCTTGTTTACTCGCTGGACAACCCCCGGGTGCTGCCTAACTACAGACAGACCTTTCCTGAACCCCAGAAAACGAAAAGGCAGCAGAAGGAGACGCTTAGAGTTTGGACGTGGGGTGGGCAGACAGTGAGAAGGACGGACAGGGAGCGGGAGGCCAGTTGGGCAGGGGAAAGTTTGCCCTCGTTCACACCGACACTGTGGTCTCCTTGGAAATGCTGCATTAGTGAAGGACCAGCGCTCTGCTGTGCCCTTAGCACACTGCCTCGCTGCAGCCCTCTGTCCCCAGCGTGCCCCACGGAGAACTCATTTCTGCTGGTCTGAGCCACGCCAAGCTCACCATACCGAGGATCTGGCTGTTAAGCAACACACAGATGTAAATATTTACCCTGTCTGAACTGCATGTTGATTTATGTCTGTTACCTGCATTCATTTCTCCTCCCAACTGTGATGTTAAAATGATGTTTATTTCTCTTGGTGAAAGGGAGAACAAGATTGTGAATGGTGAGAGATGTGAGATGGGAGGTGCACCAGATATTTACGTAGAGCTACGTGGAGGCAAGGAGAGAGAAGTGTGCTCGTGTTTCGAACTCAGATAGTCACTTGATGATTTCACTGTGAAGCCAAGGGTATCATGTCCTCCCCCAAGCTGGGGATACAGCACTGTCCTTATGTTGACAATCTCTTCTCAGTCTCTGCAGTCATCCATATTTTGGCTCTTGATCGGGTTTTAAAATTAATTTTTGTTTTACAACATACCTCAGAAGCCACCCCCTGTCCTTCCCTAGCAGGCTTTTCACCGAGGGGCATCTGCCAACAGCAGCCCACAGTGCCGGAGCACCTCTGCAGAGCCCTGCAGGGAGGCAGAGCAGGCATGCCGAGGCCCACGAGCTCTCTGTGCCTTGAGGGGGCTGCGTAGGACAAAGCACCATTACAGGGTATCTCCTGCGAGTGACAGCAGCTTAATTACATGCTGGATGAGGCTGGAATGGTTTATGCCTCTGACAACAGTTTAGGACACCGTATTATCAGCCTTCTCCAGATCTTACATGCTGTTTTCTAAAGGGCAAAGAACCTGTGATCGATGCTGCTGTTCCCTCAGTGCAGACAGTCCCTGTGCCAGTCCTGCTCTGCTTATAGGGCACCTGCGGAGAGGACACATGCTGGCATCTCCTTCCTCCACTGCCCTGTGCAAGAGGAGTCCACCGGAGATTTGCCTCTGTGTCTCCCAGGGAAAGGGGGAGGCAATGCGGGATCTTCTCCTGCCTCCTTGTGAGCGTGGAGCTGAGCTTGTGCTTCAGAAATTGTGGTACTGACTCAGGGATTACATTTACAGTTTATAATTTAGCACAAATTCCAGCACAGCCATCATATGTCTGCTCTTTTCCTGGGCAGAAATACCTGCTTCTCTCTTGTAAATGCTGTATAAATCCCGTAGGAAGCCCTGCTTATGCATTGGCTTCAGGATGATTCCTCGTGGCGGAGAATTTGCCTTGGAGTTGAGGCTGCAGGGCAGGGTACCCCTCTTTGATGTTCCTCAATATTCAGATACCAGCTATAGTGAATAACTTTGAAATTTTTACCAAGACAAAACTCCCCTTTGCCTTGAAGAGGACACCCAGCCTTGGGCATGAATTCACAATCGCTTGCAGTAAAAAGAGCTTGTTCTTGTTAGTGTCAGGTTGGTCTGGTTGGTTGGTTTTCAGATTGAGCCAAATGGTTATTAAAATGGATGGTGCTCCTGTTCTGGCAAGCTGTCACTTCACAGCGCGCCCAGTTCTCTCACGAGCGTGCTTTCCCAGCCCGCCTCCCCGGCTCCAGGGGCAGAAGATAAGCCAGCAGAAAATGTTCTCTCTAGCCAAGTGCTTGTCTGAAGTGTCCCAGCTACTCTGGAATGATTAGCATCTTTTCTCTTTATGACTTTTCTGCGTTCACATGTTCCCATCCCATCTGAAATGGAATGATAAAATATTTTCGAAGTAAAGAAAGCCACATATGGCATCAGATTGTTGCACTGTGAGTGCCACCCTTTACACTCTGTGTGCATGTGATAAGTGGGGGTGTCACTTATGGTTCAAATATCAAGGCGGGACATCAGGCACACGTAACATCTTGAAACTGGAAAAGAGCCAACCACACACCCCCCCCCGCCAACCCCAAATACTCTATTTCAGTTTATAAAACCGAACGTCACTGTGTGAGCACCACCAGTATAGGACTCCACAGGTACTGGTGTAGTGGCTGAGCGTAGCCCAGTCTGTTTTACTGACAGCTTGCTAGGGAGCAGGGAAAACTGTATGAAGGAATATGATCAAGTGGCTTGCATGTGTCAAGGCCATGGCATTAGTCCCTGTGCGTGCAGCAGTCCTGCAAACGCCGGAGCAGCGCTGCAAAGGGCGGGCTGTCACTCCGCGAGTTACTGGTTGGGTCGGGCAGTGCATCCTGCCTGGACGGGGTGCCAGCACACAGCACGGGGACGCAGCCTCCTGCTCTGTCTCACAGGCTTCACGGTTGTATCAAGCACGTTATTTGGGTGAGAGAGAGGGATGGCAGCAGCAGGGGAGAGCACAAGATGGGGCTGACTTAGCGGCAGTGGAACAAGAGACAAAGCATGTGTACCTGCAAACACGGCCCGCTTTTGCGGGTTGGGGGCAGGGGTGCAGGGAGCATCCTCAACCCGCACACCTGCCTGGCAGGGCAGGAACAGGGGCCAGCAAGGAGGATTTAGGCTGGCCCTGCACACGGTGCACATGTCCTTTTTTCCCAAATTGTCCATTTCCCTCCATTGCAGGTAAGAGACCAGGCTAAATGGGTTAGCAGCCTCATTTGATTACGATGTTTCTGGGGTGGTTAGGTACTGCTGCAGCTTGCAAGGAAGTGGGGATCAAAAACAGCACAGGAGTCACCAGGCTGCTGCCTCCTCCACCTTCCCTCACTGCCAACAGGATTTTGATTTGGGAGAGACTGTATTTTCCTCCTTCCACCATGGGGGAACATCTGCCTTCGTGTTAGCAGGCTGGCACCGTTCAATCATTTAGGGTGGGAAATGAGGCTTTCAGTTAAAGTTCAGCTGGTTTATTCAGGAACGACATGACGACAAGGGCGAAACACAGAATTTTCTAAGTTGTGCGGCACTTGCAGATGCCCTGAACAAGCAGTGACCCGGACAAACCCTGTCCCACTGCACGGTCTGCACAGTGCATGGCAGGGATGGCCAAGGCAAGCCCTGCTCTCCTTATCATCCTTGGGCCATGGGCTCCTTTGCCAGGGGGTAGGAAAAAGTTGATTATTGTGTGAAGGTTCCTTTCTGTACCTGTTTGCTCTCTAGTTCTCCGCACTCCCTGCAGAGCGCTATTGTACCCATTCAGCTGGGTCACAGGACCTGGGTACCCAGGGCAGAGGCTGCAGGGAATATCTTCTTGCAAGAAGGCTGACCAAACCAAAAGGCTACTGGGGGCCACACATCTTCTGAACTAATCACATGAACGAGCACATTTCTGTCAAAGATAAACAAAACCAGCAACACCAACAAAATACCCTTTTTTTTCCCCCTAAGGTAAAAGATAACGCATGGCACACTTTCAAAAACATTCCACGGATGTTTGTTTCACAGATTGAGATGTGGATTATGCTCTTGGCCATCAAAGAGATTATGTTCTCAATGTTTATGAACTTATTTTAGTCCATGAGTGTGGTCTAGTCAAGAAAATAGCCCAGTAAAATTGGACTATGGGCATAGCAAGGTTCTATATTGATCTCTTCCCATGGCGTCCATCTGAATGCTGGTCAGTTTACAAGTCAGAAAAAAAAAAAGATCCCTCTAAGTGCCAGCGCGACAACTCCACCCTGGAAATGATATGAACATTTAAGTTTGTTCTGCATTTTGCATCCCCTCCGGATGACTGATCCTGCAGGCAGGCATGACCAGCGGTTTGCAGTGGGGCTGTGGGAGGCAGAGCCCGCTCCCTTCCTCCAGCTGCATCAGCTCCGGAGGTTTCCTGTTTGCATGCCTAATGTTATACTTCTGCAGGGGCAGTTTGAATGAGAACGTATCGCTTCTTAAAGTCGCTGTTCTGATCTTAGCCACAGTGTAAGAGTTTGGTGTAAAGTATATCACACCTTCCCCTGAAATCATGCTAAATGGAGAGTCTTCTGTGAATTCAGCTAGATGTGGGGTTAGGCGCTACGTCTGTGCTTTGGGACTCTGCCCAGGCTTATCCATAAAGCCTTACCTAGATTTCTCTTTCCTTTTTCTCCCCTTTCAATTTTTGCCTAGTACAGGTTTTGGTTGGCTGTCCAAGATCTCAAGAAACAACCTCTACAGGACGTAACCACCAGAGTGGAGGAAATCTGGCAAGAGTTTCTAGCTCCTGGGGCCCAAAGTGCTATCAACCTGGATTCCCACAGCTATGAGAAAACAAGCCAAAATGTCAAAGACCCAGGGAGATACACATATGAAGACGCACAGGTTTGTTTTTGATTTTATGGAACTACTGCTAATAAAACTCTCAGTTTTACTGTGATATTCCACTATCACATTGTCACTGCTCACTTGTAAGAAAAAGGAGAGGCACAGTTGGAAGTGACTTTGAGGATATCTCTTCAAGCTGGGTAAATGATATTTTCTTTGAGTCTATCAGTTATAACAGGCTAATGCTCCTCTGGGAACAAATGTTCCAAAATTTACAAGTCTGCGAGGCGCAGCAAGCTGAAGCCATGTCTCAGAGAAAGCAAAGATGAAAGAGTGCTATAAAGTTCAGTTTGGCTCTCTGTACTCCCTGTCACCAAGCTCTGTCATATTTACAGAATGGCTGATATCGTATCAAAATCCTGATTAATACACTTTTTTTATAATTTCTTATTTATAGCTAATTATATCACCCCCTGCCAAACCCCAAATGCAGCAGCTTCCTCCAACACAGCTAGAAACTTGTCCACCAGACAATACCTTAAAATAATGATAGGACAGCAGGCAGTGCAATGAGCTTAATCCTTCCCTCCTAAGGGCCCCAGATTTATCAGGGAAATTTTGAAGATAAACTGTATACAGAAAATGCCTTTAGGAAAAGAGATAATTTGAGAAAAACTGCTACGAGCAAGGATAAAGCTGCATAACCTTCTGAAAAACTGAAAATGTCATTTTATAAAGGCTAAAAAAGAAAAAGGAAGAAGGGATCATTTGGCAAATATTACCACTGACATAATTAAAAGATATCCTCCTTGTAATCATTTTTATCAAAAGCATGTGGTAAAACCAACAGCAAATGAAAAGAAGCCTTGTTCTTATATTTTCTTTAAATTGGAATGCAAAGGCAGTTCTTTAAAATACTCTACTAACAAAATATTTCCATCTCAGGGGAGATGTTGTGGACCACTTTTACAACGTTAGGTGATGAATTTTTCAAACCAGCATCAAATACTTTATTTTCCTGAATGCAGTCTTGCTCCTTGGGGCCAGCATAGAAGGAATGTACGCAAAGTTTCAAGGCAATCCCCTGTGAATATCAGGCAACTTAAACGTTCTTTTTAAAGCTGAGAAAGGCAGGAGTATGAAGACATTCTGGCTAAGATGTGTTTTTTGCTTTGCAGTTATAGCGAACAAGATCTTCTGCAAATTTGCGTTACCTGAAAAAAATAACGATGGCAAAATGCAGGCTAAAGCAGATAGGTGAAAAATGGGGGAATTGATTAAACTGATAAGTAGAAGTACTGAGAAGAAGATGGATGTCTAGACAATGAGTATTTAATCAGAAGAAGACACGGAGGATTTAGACTTGAACTGATCAGTTCACAATGTAATTGCCATTCAAAGGGGAGTTGATGAAATCAAGCTGGAGCTCTTGCAGTTAGACTGCAATTTTAGCTCCTTGGGTTAATTTTATTTCAGAGTATTTTTATGCTGACGGATGTCCTCAACTCAACTATTTTGGTTCACGGGAACAAAAGTATGGGGGGAAGGTAGACCTTCAGGCCTGGCTATGGTCCTCTTGGAAACTGAGTCTGTGCCAAGAGAGGATAGGGCAATGTGGAAGCTGAACCCAGTTACCTTCTCGTGCAATGGACTTCTGGTAGCTCTCCAAAAGCCAAGCAAGCTGTTTCTGAGTGCTTGACCAGATAGCTAAGAAGGCTGTCTAACTAAAGCAGGGGGAAACAGGACATTGCTGAAGAGTGTAGTGCCCTGGTGGAGCTGGCGCAATGTAGGCTTTTACTGGCTCATTCTGGAGAGGGGACATTTTTGCTTGCATGTCCACTTCATGGGAGCCAATATAGGTCCCCTCCTCGTGTGCTCTGAATCTCCCAGCTTCCATCCTGGTGTCTCCCCGAGGTCAGCTCTGCCACCTCGGGGGCTCTGTTGTCGACAAATCTGTGGCAAGTTGTATCCCAGCTGCCTTATCTCGGCACACTGGCACCAGGAGCCCATGAGAGCTCCCACACATCCCGCATTCCTGGGGACTCAACCAGACACAACCAGTCAAAACACCCCACTGTGGGAGGGAAAATATGAGTGTTGTCCTGTCCTGTGTAGCTTTGGCACAAAGAGGAAAACAACTGAAATGTCCTTGTGAATAAAGAACAAGAAAAAAAACTAGTTTACTGAACAGCACATTCTTTGCATGCCTGCAGCTCTGAGACACTAAAACTAAGAGGAAAGAAAAGGGCTGGCTGGACTGAGAAAATGAAATTGCTGGTCCTGCCGTGGAAAAATGGGAGAAGGTGATGTGGCACTTTAGCCCTTATGCTGACCTGGGAGACCCACAAAGTGCCAATTCTGTTTAAAAAGCATTGGGAAAGAATACATTGCTGTACCTGGGAAGGGGAAAGTGTAGCAGCACGCAGTATACTTTAGGCTAGTGAATGCATTATAACCGTAAGTTGAAAGCAAAGCATCATCTGTTATCAGGTGCTTAACAGTCCATATGGATGTGCTTCTTTGCACAGCCTTGGCTCCCAGCCCCGAAGAGCTCTCCCAGATGCTGCAAAGCCATCTGGTAAAACAACTAGCCTAGAAGAAAACAGGGAGAAAAGGGGGCTCCCGACAAATATACCTCTCACTTGAGACCTCTTCATCCCATGGCCACTCATGCTCTGAAGGCAAACGGTTCCTATATTTAAGAAAATGAGACTGAAAATCTCAGCTCCAAACATACCCAAAGGGCTCCTAATCCAAACCTGAATTTGGCATGCATTTATTATTTCGGATAGAGTTCTGGCTAAGATGGGTTCCTGTATTACAGAAGCAAAAGTTTTGCCATTTCCTTATCTCAGCTCACGATATTTGCCCTGTTGTGTGTCCCTTGCTGCTGCGGCTGCTGCACTCTGCGGCCCGGCACCACTCTGCTCGCACAGAGCCGCTTTCTCTTTCTGCAACCCCTGGGTGTCCCATGGGGGGATCAAGCTGTGCCAGCTCGCCTCAGCTCCGAGTAGGGTGTGCTGTGCCAGCCGAGCCTGTCGCCGCCTCCCCCCACCATCCAGATTTGCTGGCATCCCCCATCCCCAAGCAGTACAGCTCCCACTCCCAGCTCGGTCCCTGATCGTCAGCTCTGCCAGTTATCTTGGTCTGCGGCACCTTTTGTCATCTTAGTGCTGGGCCCCTCCAGAGGCGAGCCTGCCAATTCAGCTGATGATTCTCTGCTCTTAAACAACTGTCCACTGAGTAAAATATTATGATTATCAAACCATTTTCACTGGGGTGTAAAGCAGCTTTTAATACAAGGGGCACCGTCGGGAAAGGTCAGTTCAATTAAACAGCGAACTACTTAGCGGGATGTAGGCTCCCACAGGAGTTGTCAGCATCATTGAACAACCAGTGTGGGGCCCTGCAATATGAAGCAGGCACAGCCGGCTCTGGAAAGTAAATAGGTTCGGGTCCATCCAAAAGGCCTCTTTTGGCTAATGAAGCTGCTGACAGCCAAAGTAATTCATCTTTAACATAGGAACCCAGAGCTGTGAGCGTGACAATTACGGCTTATCTGTACAACACGTTATTAGTTTTTAAACATTTTTTTCCCCCCCCACCTTCAAGCATCTCCTTGCCTCTCCTGAAATGTCTTTCTGCCTTCAGCAAATCTTTAATCCCTCGGTGTTGGGAACTAGTATCACAAGAATGCGTTGTGTCTCCTGATAGTAAAGTTTGCTTGTAGGGGCATTTACTGGTAGGCTTCAGAGCCAGGTATACTAAAGTAGGTAAGCCACATAGTTGTCTTTGGAATTACATTCCTGTTTGCTTTGTTTCTTTTTCTTCTTTAATAAATAAAATAGAGTTTTAGGTGGACATTCCTTTACCTGAGCTAATTGGATATTGTTTCTGTGGAGATGATTCGGGGAAATTCAGTTCTAATCCCAGCTCAGTTAGGGATTTTAACTGTACTGTGCAGATCCTTGGCTAATTCCAGAGCAGATTTAGACCATAATGCCAAATTCCAGGCTGCTCAAACCAGAAATGGACCTGGCCCAGATTTGGACCCAGTTTGTGCTCTCAGCTGCCCCAGGTGTTGGTTCAGTTTGTTGTGGACTGTGACAGAGATACGAGCCCTTGCAGGATTCATCAGTGCTTAGTCCTCAGGTTGCATTCTGGTCCCATCAGCAAGGTGGGCGCGTTGATAGAACTTGGCAGGATCCTGTTGAATTCAAAAACAAACTCTTAAGTGTGAGCAAGGATCTCTTGGAAGTGGAATGTCATTTTCTACCAAGAAGGGAAAATGAGAGGTGACCCTTCTTCCTCTGACTTTGTTTTTTCAAGCATGCACAGGGTGTGAAAGCAGCCATATAGAGGAGTGTATGCCTGGTTCCTATTCAGCGGGCACACAGAACTCCTTTTGTAGGTCTTGAGCAAAATCACAGCGTGGAAGGAAAAGGTGGAAATAATCATTCATTATGCGTCTGTATCACCTTTCATGTAAGAACTTGAAGAAACATTATTCCTGTTTTCTTAAAGTTTCACACAGTCACTCCAGTTACATGCATGTCTGTAAAGGATGGTGACTAAGGATGGAGAATGGAGGTAACAGCAAAGCCGCTCTGGTTGGCAGTGTGGCAGTTGGCAAGGGGCATGGGGCTGACCCAGGCGCGCTGCCTCGAAGCGGGGCTCAAGTCCACCTGAGCTGGCGCTGCTCAGAGACCTGGCACTTGGGCTATGGGGAATTGAAAGCTCTGCAGCACTGCATCTATATATAATGCACATGGATGGTGCCCAAGCCTCCTTTGAGGCTTTTGAGGTTTTTGACAGCCTGGACCTTCCTGTGGAGGTTAGGAACTGCACAAGGACTTGGCCTTTATTCTCTTCTCCTCCTTTGGCTCTGATTCTATGGGACCGGAGGAGAAAATCTTTCCTTACACTGCATTCCTATTGCCTTCCCTCTATGTAGGTTACAATGACTATAGAAACAGCCGTCACCTGAAACCTCACTGTTGCTGTGTAGTTCTGACACACAAAAACAAAAATGGAAGTTCCTTCCTTTGTAGATTTCACGGAACAACCTACAACCAAACAGGATCTAAACCCAAGAGCCCCATGAATACACCCAGAAGAGCACTCTAGGTGCCTGGAGCAAGAATAGGAAAGTGATGGTGGAGGCTTATGCTAGTGTGCCTGATGATGCACAAAGCAGGAAATAAAGGGCTTGAAGCAGAGATCTACACAGGAGCAGATATTCAGTCTTACTACTTTCACGAGATTTTTTTTCTTTGTGTACATACACATCACACATTAGAAAGAACTTCTTTTATCCTTTGCCTTTCATTTTCATTTGTGGTTTAGTAGTCATGTTATATGAAAAACATCTAACATCCAGCCTTTGTTTTGCTGTTGCCTTTCTGTCCCAGAAGGCATCAGAGATCAAACAATCCAAGGTAATGCCCCTCTGTTACACACGGGCAGGAAAAGGGCCAGGAAAAAGTCATGAGTGAGCTCTCTCCTTGCACATACAGTGACAGAAGACAGCAGATCTCTCCAAAGGAAAGATCACGAGAATGGGGTGACAAGAACAGTCAGCATATTCCCACAGGACAATAGTCTGCCTGTTATTCGGGGTGTTGATCCTGCCAAGCTGGCTAGTACCACGTGCACAAGCAATAACAGTGCCTCACATGCCAGACATTTCCGAGCGCCAAAAAATACCTTTAAATGGTTTATATGGGAAAGTCTCTAGCTTGCTTAAAAATTGAATTCAGCACTCAGACTCCAGGACTCTTGTGCCAGTAGTGTGCACTGTGCTTCTTGAATGCAAGAAATGGCTGCATGTCAAATCCAGAGCAAGAGCATTTCCTCTTTGTGTGAAGGTCAGAAAGCAGCTGATGCTATTCTGTTTCTCCCAGGCGGGGGGTGAAAGTGCCTGCAAGTGCATCCCCATCTCCCCAGGACTCAACCCCAGGAGTCCACTTCTTGTGGATGATGGGTGAATGTTCTTGCAGATGACTCAGTTCCACACCTGCCGAACCCACGTGCTGCAGGAACACTGCAGTCTCTAATTTTTTTAAGGGTTTGTTATCTCTTAAAAGTGTTTGCGCTTCTAATTTAAAGAAAAAAAAAACATTGGGGAGGTTTATCAACAATGCATTTCACATCTCCCCTTCTCAGACCACAGCAGGTGTGAATGTCGTGTGCTGTCTGGATGGGGTTCATTGGCAAACAGATGCAAGATTTTGATCTGCATTTGTAGCATGGACTCCAAGAGCTTGAGCTCAATCACTCAAAGGTGATCTAGCAGTAGATATCCTACAGCCAAAACGTTGATGAGACGTGAAAGGCTGTTATGTAGCATATATTCTCTAGGTAGGCATCCAAGCAGGACTGGTGATACCTCCGGACAACCACCTTTACTCAGAAGCTCTACGCTGCTTGTTCCTGTAGGGCTGTGTCCTGGCTCTGTCACTGTCTCCTGTGGGACACAGACTGCCCCAGTGCAAGAGAATTTCATTTCTGCTGTGTGAGGGATTCCGTGTTTTCCTGTGTCCATGGCATAACTCAACGTCTTGGCAGGATTTTCGCCAGAGAAAACAGAGAGAGGAAGCTGCAGGCAGCCTTGCAAATGTCAGGGTGTTGGCCAAAAGCTTGAGTAGTTCCATCTCATGGCTGTACCACAGCATGTATAGGAGTGCAAAAACCCACCTATGTTGTTGCAACTCCTAGATATTGTATTGCTTGGAAAAGAGATGCCGATCTTCCAAATGCTATACTAGGTTGTCCCCTCCTCCCAGGCAAAACCTGTTCACTTGGGCTTTTTGCCAGTAGCCAGGATTTGGCCCATATTGCGAGAATCAGCCTCTTAGCCACGATCATTGTTCTCAAAATCTAAAGCTGCTCATATGGCGTTAGACTCCCGGCAGCCCGCTCTTGTCTCCCAGGATAGCCCTTGCTATATTTAGGACTAAATCCTCCTGCAGTACCAGGCTGACCCCTTAACTGCGCAGCGCTCGACAACCCTTTGCCTCTGTAGTCCTCCGCACTGCGTCTGCCACCGACCCCCCAGCAGCTCTGCCTTCCCATTTGTATGTTTGAAGGTATGAAGCAAACCAGTTCTCATCAATTTACAGAGGAGCCAAAGCTAAATTTATATGTTACTTTTATCAATGCACTTTCCCCCAAAAGATTTACATTGTGTTTCCAACTATGTATCTACAGGGCTAAACAAAGGATTTCTGTGTATTACTCAAAATGAGCTCTCATTGCTTACAGTTACCCCTCCTGCTAAAGCTCTTTCTTACGTTCCTGTGCCTTCAGCCCAGTGTAATTTCATTTGTGGCCTGAAAAGGGGTTTTATGCTTTTTAGTTACTCTATATTACGGTATAATTATTCATCTTTTTTTTTTTTTTTTCCTTAGTAACAAAACCAACTTGGTTGATTGTGAAGAAAATGCACCAGTTACAACTGTGGGTGTAAATTACTGTGTCGCCTAAATAACTTGAGAGCGGCCAAAAGATATTGCTCAGACTTCCCAGAGCAATTCACACTCAGGCCAAGACCCTTATGTGCCATTTACCAACCTGAAATATCTCTTTTGTAAACTATAAATCAAGGAAAGCCTGGCACTGCTGGAGCAGCCAGAGCACCCGTTTACCCCTCGCCCTGCTAGATGGCAGTACTGCCGGGAACCAGCCAGGCTCCGGGAGGGGGCCCTCCCTGGTCAATGCATGCAGACAGCTCCAAACAGGCGGTACGGCATTTCTGAGAAGAGTAAAATCCTAAATGCAGGGACCAGAATAAGCAGATCCAGAGGCGTTCTTAGTGGGGATTTGGAGACATTAAGGGGAATCGGAATAAAACCCCCGTGTTTCCCTGCCTCCTCCCCCCCTACCGGTGTTTTCCCATCAGGTTCAGTCAGGGTAAGTGTGAAGGTCTTTTCTTCTGCAGCGTCTTCACTGCTTGTCTCATCTCAATTGTGCCTGTTACCAACTACTGCAGTTTCCAGAGCTGATGCTGCATTTTTTCCTGCTTTCTCTAAAGTGCATTTCAGTGCTGACAGTTAGACTGAATGGCAATTGATCATAATTGCTCTTAAAAACTGTTGCATTCAGTAGTGGCACAAGTAACTGCTAAGGAGGAGTAGGTCTCCTTTCCTTTCCTTGGCTTTTTGGAAGACCCTGATGGCTGTGTGGTAGGGGGTCCTGCCGGTGAGGCAGGTTTCCTGAGGATGGGCTGGGAAGAGCACAGCAGAGTGAATCGTATCCAATAGCCCCTAGGTAGCAGGTTTTGCTGGCTGTGTGCAGGCTGGCACAGGGGTTAACCTCAGCAGCCCCTCTGCTGCCACGGATGTCCGTGCACAGCAGAGGTGCCGACAGAAAGGCATTAGGCTGCTGCCAAGTCTAATTGGAAGGTGCAGCAATCACACACGGTGTGCTCAGAAAAGCATCTCCGGGCTTTCTCCTTCCCACGTCCTCTTTGTGCTAAGGAGACACCTCTTTGGAAAGCAAACCTTGGGCAGGTCCTCAGCTGGCATCTGTTATCATCCTTCCAGCAGAGGCCACAAGGCGTTCACTGAGGCTCTGCTCTCTCATGGGCGAATCTGCAGTAAATTCCTCCCCAGTGCCCGGTGTACAGGTAGAACAAACATTAACATTCATTGCAGTTTGCTGTTATTTATTTAGTTATTTAATCTGCTGCTTAACGTTACTTGTGGGCTTTTCTTCTAATGGATTTGTCTGACATTCTGCAAATCTCCCTTGCAGTTGGCCAGAGGGGCTGTTACTGGTGTTCACATGCTTGCAATACAAAGGGGTCTCTGAATCAGCTCTCACTAGTTTAATGCCAGGTCGTGGTGATAGGATGAAGGGACACTCCAAAACAATCCAAAAGATGTGAGTGGAATAGCTAGAGCAAGGAGGTTTCTGCCAGTTTATGAAGGGCAAAGTGGGCCCTTGGGGCTCAAGTGAATCTCAACAGCTATCTAGCCTTAGTGTAACTCCCCCTGTAATGGGCTGAAAGTGTACTAAACAGGAAAACTGTGCTTGAAACGAGCAAAGAGTTTGCAATTTCCCCCTATTCCCCCTCATCATCTAAAGCTTATGGCTGTGTTTAGGCACAGAAAAGGAAAACTTTGTATCAGCAAGTTAGAATTTAAGGGCTTTCTGGAATCCAGCTGGTGTTCAAAGGTCATGAGAACATTGTGCTTGGCCTTCCCAACCCCCAAAAAAGTCTCCAGCATGTCACAAAATGTCACAGCAGGTAAAATACAGGTGGGATTAGAAATAGATGTGTTTAACCACCAGCGCTGCTGTTGACTGATGCACACATTTCAGAGGACAGAACCAAGATTTTCTGCTAAAAAGAAATGTTCTTAACAGAGAACGCAATTCCTGAGGTCTGCCAGGTGCTCTGTGCAAGTCAGGTGGTGTTATTATTTTTTTTATTATTCAGGTTTTTTTCCCACATATTTCTCAGGTGTTCCCAAGGTCCTGCTTGGCTGCCACCCATGCCCTCCTCAGGGTCACTGCACTTGGACTGCAAAGGGGGAGAGAGACCTGAGATCACATTGCAGCACATTGATTTGAAGCAGGTGCAGCTTTGAGACAGTTCCTGCTATCTCAGCCACCTCCCACGTTCCCGTCTGGATTGCAAACTTACTTTTTTTTTTTCCCTCCCCCTTTCCCTTCTTGTCAAGAAAATTTGCAGAGCTTGTCCTTCATCTCCTTCCAAAGATAGAGCTTGTGGAAGGAAAACAGCAGAGAAATGCTGAATCTTATCAGGGTTCCCTGCACTTAAGCTGTCAGCTGTAGCTGGGGCGGGATTTCCTCTTGATTTCGTGTAACTGTGGAAAAGAATTTTTTTGTGATTTACCTGTCTGGTTCCTTCATTTTCTAATTCACAAAAGTGACCATGTTTCCCCCTTTAAAATTTACTGTTTGTTCTCCTTTATATCATGCAGTCGCGACGGCAAGTGGAACGGTTACGCTGTCTGAAGTGTAACCCTCATGATACAAGCCTAGGTACAGAGAAGATGTTCAGTGGAGCTGTATAGCCCTCAGGCCCACTGCATGGTTCTTTCCAGGGGAAAGATGTGGGAGAAGGTGTGATTCAGGTGCCCAAAACATGAAATGGGGTCTGCATTTTTCTCAAGAAGAGATGCACACAGACCCCATTGCCTGTCTTGCCTTTGTTCAGGATCTGGGGAACAACAATTCTGGCGATGGTTGACAGTAAACCTGCTCTTCTTGCAGGAGTCTTGTAAGGGAATTTTTTGTTTCCTGGAGACGAAATCCACCGTAATTACAAAAGCAGGTTATTGTGTCACCTTCCATGTTAGACTGACATTTCGAAATGCGCATTCATGCTCGCAGGGGAGCATCGCTACCGCCAGCACTCATCAACGGCACGCTGTGTGGGGGACTAAGTCACCGGTCAGCTCAAAAAGCCAGCTCGCCAGGGCTTGCCTGCACATGTCAAGTCAGTCCCTGTCTCCTCTCGCAGCTGCCACCGCAGTGGCCTGAGACAGCGGCTTGGTGCTCAGAGATAGCTGGCGAGGCTGCAGGGGAGGCCAGTGGGATGCGTGATGCCTGTCAAGTCCTAGCCAAAATTTTGAAAGGCTTTTTTTTCCTGCTTTCTGCCTGCTTTTAAAAGCAGGGTGCCACCTTGGTTAACGGTTTAATAGATCAGTCGGGCAATTTTTGTTAGAGGATTGTTTTGAATTTTTTGTTTTTGCAACGTGTCTCCCTAAAGGATTACTGTTTTAAGTCTAGAGCAGGCAGCTGGGAGTCTGAGCCCTACTTGGGAAGTGGTACCCAGCAATGGCTGGGAGATGCTACACTGCCTAGACGAGATGTTGCTCCTGCTGTTGTGCAGATGTGGCACAGGACCTTCCCATGGCACTTGCAAACAAATGTCACTGTGATAATTTTGGCCAGACTGCTCACAGCACAGGAGACTGTAATGTCCAGAGCTGCAGCTGCTTTGTTAAAAATTACACAAGTAGTGGATTTGCTTTGTGTATTCACAGAGCCAGTAATAATGAGCTCGTTACCCTATAATAAACAACTTTACAAAATGCAGAGTTCTCTCAGCATAAGGATGGGAAGGCTCAAATTTCTTGCCAGCAGTGTCAGGTACATCAGGGAGCGTGCATGTGTATGAAGTGCATCACTAGAGATGCTGGCTGCAGTTGGAGATTTCAGTCTTTGGTGGTGTTATGCTCCCTCTCCACCATGTGATAAAGAGGAGGAACAAAAGCAGCTGCTCAGTAAAATAAGAAGTGAGAGACCAGTGGGTTGCAATTATCCAAAGTGAGTTAAAAATCCATGATAGAAGGGGACAAGCCAATTTGCCCAAGTTGCACAGAGCAGCTAAATCCATGCAGACATCTCTGTTGATAGGGCTGTTGCTTGGGCTTCCTCAGAAGAACATGCTCAGTTGCTAGACCTCCAGTAGCTTTCAGTGTGTTTAAGAAATGAGGAGCTGCTAAACATTAGCTGTAAATTCTGCCTAACAGGTTGCAGATTTCAGAACGTATACCAGAAAATAGCTTGGTGGCGAAGAACAGAGTAGGCTAAAGATGAAAACGAATGTCCCAGCCGCTGGCGTTTCCTGTCCTGCAGCTAATCTTGCTGTGTAACTGGGCTGAACGCACACTGCAGCCGCAATTTTAGCAGGAACCTTCATGGTGCAGTCTCAGCGGGGATTTTGGCTGCAGCAACGTAAGCTGTCCTGTGCTGTTGCAAATTGGGAGGCAGCCTTTGCTGACCTGAGCAACTGGCTCAGACGTTCAGTAGGTGCTTCAGAAATGCAGTACTGTAAAATAAATGATCGTGTGCCTCCAGTCCAGAGCTTCTTCAAAGCAAGCCCCCTGGATTCTTGGAATTAAGCAGTAAAGTTTGCTTCTGAAGCTATGCATGTCCCTCCCTTCCCCTGTGCCCAGCCTTCTTTCTTCATTAGCATTCAAGGCCTAGGAATAGTTATTCCCTGTTTGATTGTACCTTTGGTGAAGAGCTGAAAGGTAGCAGTGTTGCTGTTTAGTGATTCCAAGATACGAAAAGCAGAGAAAATGCTTCATACCAATTAGCTAACCGCGGTGGCAGTTGGGCTGTGGGTGTGCAATAGTCCTGTTTTTCAGGGAAGGGCTTCAGTTGGCTTGTGGTGTATTTCATCTCAGGATCGAAGTAGTTTTTTCCCCCTTCCCACAGCCAGATATGAGTTTATACTGTTTTAAGGTCAAATACGTGAAGTTGTCTTGACATGAACAAGAATGATAGCTGTTGCTGGCGTGCCAACGAGTTGTATGGCCAGCCAGGCTCTGCTTTGCTGTGTTCTTTGCCTGCAAACAGCTCATGTGATCTGTCTGCGTGGCAAGGAAAACTGAATGTTATTTTCCAAACACGTAATTATTGCCTTTCAGAGCAGACCCAGTTGTCTGACCACAGGTAAAGAAACCATTTGGAATTGAAAGGTAGTAAAAAAATCTAATCACGCGTCTATCAAAATGTTGATCAATATACCCCTGTCATGCACTGCCTTACCTCAGCCCCACAGCACCTTCCTGGCCACCTCCGCACCCCATCCCACCAGCACCCTGCATGTACTGGGTGCTGCAAGGGAGGACCACTAAGAGGAGGGAGCCTCTGGAGACCCCTCAGGCCCTTTACTGTTGATGGGCTACAAGGTGCCTCCCCCACTTACTCATGAGTCTCCTCATGGTCCTGGAGAAGGAAGGAAAGAGACTTTTAGGTATACAGTTAGGTGGGGTTTTTTCCCCAGGTAATTATGAAGAACTCATTAGGAGGACACGGAGTCTCCTTCAGAGACCTTAAGGGGTAACAGTACAAGTGAACTGGTTGCAATATGGTTGGGTTTAAATCAACTGAATCCCAAGTTGCTGCTAGTTGAAGTATTTGAGAGAGATCTGATGTTGTAAATCCTTATTCATATCAGAGAAATAGAAACCTTTTGATGACCATATCCATGACATGCGCTATTTTCCCTCTTCCTGTCTCAGTGCGTACTTGGCTCATTCTGTCCTGAATAAATAGAACAAATGTCCCACAGCTGGATGTGAAATCTCATGACAGTGCTGTAGGTGAGAAGTATGAAACTGTGCCCTCCCTTGTGTTTTTCTGCAGCAAGAAAGCTTGACAGTTGCTAAATGGCTTTATATGCGCATTTCTTTGCAAAATCTTCTGCTATCCTTCAGCTAGATAGTGCCACACAAATGAGGATTTGTCAGGTCTAAAAGCAAGTATGGAAATTAACCTCTAAAAATTGTTCCACACCAGGTTGTAGCTCAAAGGATACGTTTATGCTGTGTCGTAGGAAAACCAGTGGCAGTTATGCCCCTCTTAGGACTACACCAAATAGTGCGAGAAAGCTGAATTAAGCAGTTCTTCTATGTATAGACAGGTCATCACTAATTACCCATGATGGTGAAGATAAGGGAATTCTGCTTGGCTTGTTAACACTGTGAAATAAGCTGTGCGACTTCAGTCTGGTTTGGCTCTTCTAAAGTTTCGTGTACAATGGCTTTAGGGCAGGAGAGAATATTTCACGTTGTATAAATCAGTATAGATAAAATTGCTCATTAACTTTATAAAAGTGCTTCCTTGGGCAAAGTCTAAGAGAAATGTCCAGGGTGCCCGTTTTTCTCTTGAGTTCCTTTAATGTGTTCTCAGTCTTTATTTGGTAAAAGTATTTTGATTTGATTTTCTTGGTGTTTGGGATAATATCTATTACAAATCCAGGGATAATTAGGAGAAGAAGAGCTGACTGTGTTACGGGATTCTCAGCAGGAAAGTAAAACTAAGCCAGGAAATTGGAAAAGGGTAGGTGTGAAGTTCTGCTGCAATGAAACACCACTTTGTAAGTTTGAAAATGCATATAGTAACTGCTCTCAGAGCAAACCGGTAACAGTAGTTTGACTTGCTGGGAGAAAAAAGACCCTATGGGAGGGACTCATCTGACATAGCTTTATACATACGATATAGCCATCCACATCTGAGCTAGTCGTAAAACCTCCCTGCATAGTCACCAGAGAAACAGGCTTTTTCAGGATGTTAACAGGTTGGCTTGCTTTAAGCGTGTGTCTTAAATGGAGTTGAAATGTGCCCAAGTATCAGTTCCCCTCCATGAAGAGGAGGGAAGTGCTGGGTGATAGTTCAAGTATCTATGAGTGGTAAAATGAAGCCTAATCGATGGGACAATTTCTGGTGTTTATTTCTTCCTTCTTGAGACATCCCAGTAGTTTCAGCCTGGCTAGACAACTGCTTATAATCTGGGGATTTCAGAGAGTGGCAGTCTTTGCAGAATAACTCTGATTACTGAATAATGTGTGCCAGCCTTTAGGGTGAGGGCCATCTCTTTGTTCTGTGTTCATACAGCCCCAGGCACAGCAGGGTCCTGCCCTGCGATGGCCCTCCTGTACACAGCCACAACACAGATAATCAATAATAGCAGACTTAATTAGAACTTTGATCAGTCTCTCTTCCTTCTAATTCGCTGTGTTTTAAATCCCTGTGATGTCTAAATGAGGTTTGATAACAATTCTCTGTCTCTCATTTCCTCCCGTCCCACAGGAGCACATTTACAAGCTGATGAAGAGTGACAGCTATGCGCGCTTCCTCCGTTCGAATGCTTACCAGGACTTATTGCTGGCGAAGAAGAAGGTATCTGTTGGAAAGGACGTGCTTGCATCTCTTAGCACCTCTTGATTCTCGCCTGCTGCTTGCTGCTAGTGTGAAAATGAAAATATTGTTTCCTTTTTCTTTTTTTTCCTTTATTTAAGAAAGGAATGAGCACTTTTGTTTTCTTCACTGGGGGCACAGGGTACGGCATCCGTATGCACAGCCTCAACGTGTGTTTTGGGGAAACATGGTGACCCAAGGTAAAAATAATATGGAAAAGTTTTTGTCTTGCGCAGTTGTCTCCCAAACTCAGTGCGGGCAATTAAAATTGCCTCTTCCTCTTAACAAAGATGGTGTCTGGTATGAGAAGCAAATCCCATCAATCTGTTCATTACTGGTGCAAAATTCACCCATTCTGGTGTTCACCTCCCTAGCCTCACCGTGTGCTCTTCCCTTTGGATGCCTTACCTATACACCTCCCTGCAGTGATTCCCATGCTCCTTTTCTCCCTTTCCCTTGCTTTTGGCTCCCCAGAGATTGTTCCTTTTCCTTGGAGATGAGAAATAATTGCAACCTATGCAGTTTTCAAGAATACCAGCCACATTTTCTCACAGGAGAACTGGGTTTGAGCTCTTTTTAGCATTTTTGGTGTCTGCATGTGCTCTGCCAGCACTGTGTTTCTGCCAGGACCCCTCAGTTCGGGGTAGCAAAGGAGTGGTTACGTAGAGTTACGGCAGCTCCTGTCTAAGTGTCCCTTCTTTCTGAAGGGGCTGAGAGGTAAGCTACTGATCTCTCCCTTTATGGTTGTGTTCAAATGCTTCCTGCACCTCCTGACTTATTCCCATAAGTTTGCGTGTCCGACTGTGTGCATGAGCATGCATGGACACGTGTACATGTCCCGCTTACATTTGGCTTCCAGGATCGTACATAAACTGACTCCTGACTCCTGCAGCCTGAGCGTGTGGTTTCCCATCACCATCTTCCCTGCTGTTTTTCTGCTGCATTCTCTGTGTGCTGCCAAATTACATTGCATCGTCACAATACAATGAAATCCCAGTGGTATTTTTGTCCTGATTGTCATTGTGTGCCCTAAAAGCATGCATATGGTGACAAAAGAAGACAAACCCCTCTGTCTCCTGTGCCTGGGACTACTGGCAGGTGGATTAGGGGAAGGTAATGGAGGGCAGCAGTCAGCCCTGTGTTTCAAAATGTCTGGCTTGAGACAGCATGAACCAGTGCTGCTTACATTTGAAAAGGTTAGACCTGACTTAGAGTTCAGAGGCTGTGGGGAAAGAAGGAGGTGCAAGGCAAAGTCTTCTGATTGTATAAAGCATAAAAAACCTTTGCCATCTTCCTACCCCTATCAGCTAATGGTGTGTGTCTCCCCCCCTCCAAGTCTCTCTTGAACACGTGAGGGTTCATGTGCTTTGAAGCAGGAGAGCTTTCTCCTCCCACCTGAGCCCATTCAAACCGGAGGTGGGTTGGTTTTTTTTTTTTGCAATCCTTGTTTGCTGTCAGATCAAGCCCTGGATGTGTCACCATGACATCCTTGTCCCCCCACAAACTGCCGGAGGAGCAGGTTTTGGTGTCATGTTAACACAGCCGTGAAAGTAAGAATCAGGTTTCTTTTAGAAAGAGCCGTGAGTGCACTAGTAAACATAGCGAGGCGCAAAAAAAGCAGGAGTAGGTCTGTGCAGATGGGTTGTTCACCAGCTTCACACGATGCGGGAGGGGAGTTGATGTTACTCCAGAATCTGTAAAGCTCTTTGCAATCACATTGCATTGTGTTGGGCCAGTGAACATTTCTGAAGCAGTGTAGGTACAGAGATGCTGACAGAAAGAACATGAAGTTTCTGTACGCTGAGCTACATGGTAAGATCTTTCGTACCTCTAGTGCAGCTTTGAGGAGGCATCCCTTTAAAATTCTTCTAAATAGCTAGAAAGCAGAGGAGAGGAAAAGAGAAACCCAGTGGCATATCGCAGCCTGCATGGATGGAGGATTTGGTTTACAGCCTGCATACAAAGGGCTGGGTTCACTGATTTGAGTAGAAATTCATTGCAGTTGTTTAAGACTTGATGAGTACATCTCTCTGGGGCATAAGTATGTCTTGCCCTAAAGACATTATCTAACGTTGCCTGTATACCACTCCAATATGACATAGCCTTACTTTTATTACTGAAAATAAGTTCTGTCAGAAGCACAGCATGATAGACTTGGGCTAAAAGAGTTGCTTGCACAAAGGAAATGAATGTCTCTATGGTTTGAGATTCACACATAAATATTTTGTGGGTAAGTTTATGTCATTTGGGATCTTTTGCCCTCCAGCACTGGGTTGTTGCAAGCTGAGTGGGCAGGAGAAGGGAAAAGGTTGGCTGTGTGGCTAAAACACAGGACTGGGAGCCACAAAATCCATGCACTTCCCCTGGTTCCCCCCACTTATTTTCTTGTGTGACCCTGGGGAAAAGAAGGTTCAACTTTGCCTGCTTCATATCCTTTTCTCTGGCAAATGGGAAAAATAATAGCGACCTGCTCAGTGGAGAGGTGGCAAGGCTTGAATAGTGCCTCAAAACATGCTTGACATTTTTGAGATTTGTAAGATACTGTTAAGTTCAAAGAGTTACTTTTCTTCCACACCGTACAATAGCCATAGATGTGGGAGCTTCCCCTCCTTGCTCTGGGAATGCAGCAATGGAGGAGAGGGAGGGAGAAGTTATGGGTCTGGACTGAGATACAATGACAGAATTATGAGGGGCACCAGGGAGGATAAAAGGAACATATTGTTCACACCACTAACTGATGCAAGACAGTGGACATAGGCTGAGTACAGACCAGGCATACATACTTTGTTAATCCATTTTAGATTTTTTTTCCCCTCGTTCTTCCCAGTGTCGTTATTACAAATAACCACAGTATTATTGGCCTCAATCCTGCAGATTCATGGTGCTCAGTGGGGAACATGAGGTTGGCCTCCAGCAAGGGTGTGATTGGAAGCAGTGTGCTGCAGAGGGGGAAAGCTGGGTGTAGCTCCCTGCCTTGCGCAGAAGTCCTCCTCCCCTGCCAGGCTGGAGGAGAGAAGGGACAAGGACAGAGCCCTGGCCTCAGGAGGAACGGCTGTTTGAGCTCTGTGCCTCCATGCCCAGCCATCCCCCCGTAGCAGACAGGAATCACGGGTCTGCTGAAAGTGGCCGGCTCAGCAGCGAAGGGCTGGATGGTTCTGAGGTGCCCGACCGACTCATCGTGTTTTATTTGTGTATCTATGCAACACACCCCACTCGAGCTGAGCAGAGTCAAGCATCGACCTGCTCCTGTTTCTGCTGATAAGCACATTACTGCAGGCTACTTGACAGCAGGTAGTCACCACGGCGTCGCCCCCAGGCCCTCCTCCACGGTAGCCAAGATGGTGGCTGGATGTCCTTAGACAGCAGTGAGCCTCATGTCAGAACCAGTGCCGTGACAAACCTCCTCGCTTGATGCAAGGAGGAGTTTGGGCTGGGTGACTTGGCTGCAGAGCAGGGGTTTATTCCCTGGGGAAAGAGCAGCGTGGATTAGTTAGTGCACCATGGAAAGGAGCGGGGGTGGGGTGTGCACAGGAGCTTTGTTAGCGGTGAAGGAGCAGCCAGACGTGCTGTGCTAGTTATTTTTTGAGGAGAAGGGAGAGAAAGGAACAGAAGAGACCTCGAGGCACTTCCCATTACTCCCTGTAAAGGTGAATCGATGACATTGGTGGGAATCTCCAAGTTAGCAGGCACTTGACTGCCAGCTGAAGCGGCAGGCGAGCTGTCTCGGCTCCGTGTTCATGGCAGCCTGGCACGGGACGGCTCCTTGCTGTCCATCCCTGCCCGCAGGCATGGGGCATCCCGGAAAGGCGGCCACAGCTGCCATGCAGACGGGCTGCAAAGCCACAGGAGTGAACCCCATCGGTACCGGGGGAAGAGCAGGTTGGTATTTGCTTGGTTGAGAGCATTGTTTTCCTCTCCAGCTGATTCAGAGAGGGGTGAGTTCTCTGTGGCCCTGTGCAAATGGACACAAAACATATGGAAAATACTGTTCCAGGCATTTGGTCGCAGTGTATATGCCCTTTGCTTTCTGGCTTTGGACAGATGTACATGACTGCCTGAAAAGCCCAAGACCTGCTCCTGACCTTTTCCTGAGCCAGAGTCAGGGAAGTGGTTATCCTTTGTTTTCACTGACACCATTCCCTCTGGAACACATGGTTTTCAGCAAGTTAAAAAAAAAAAAAACCACCCCAAACTCTCATACCAAAAAAAGGATCCAATAGCCAACAAAATGAGTCCTGGGGTGCAGAGAGGGAGGGAGGGAGAGATTTCTGCAGACCTGCAGTTCAGAAGACCAAGCTTTTGGGTGTATTTCCCAATGCCTTCTCAGAACCCTGGCAAAAAGTGTCAGCAAGGCAATGGCTAGGAGCTTCATGCCATGAGGGACTGGCTCCATTTTCAGCACACACCTTTTGAAGCACTACTTTTATCCAGACCCCCTGTCCTGACTGCTCTATATTGCCCAGGAAGGTTCCTACTGCAGGTTCTGTCCCTGACTCGGTCCCACTAGGGCACACACAAACAGTTTGTTTCAGTGGCAGAACTTGGCTTGAATGTTGTAAAGATGCTGAGCAATTTTCTCGTAATTACTTTTAATAATCAGTGTCAGCTGGTTTTCATTAAGTTTTTTCTACTTAAACTGCTCTGTGCCAGCAAAATCCACACAAAGGAACTTAAAACTGGGATGGCTAGGTAAATAATTAATCATGAAAAAAAGGAAATTTTTGAGACAGTCAGTAATTAGTGAATGGCTCCTAAGTGGTGAGATCTGTTTTTCTGCAACTACCTGGGCTGAGAGGTTTTCCTCTGCAGTGGGGGGTGTTTTTTTCATATTTTATCCAAATGTACATGTCCTTTGCCATTAGCTGGTAGAGTCTGTTGGTGTATTTAGTGGAAAAGATGGCCTTTTTTTTGCACCTAGGAGGACTGCTTGACCTGGCATGCACATGTGTTTCTCTGCCTTTGCCCTTTGCACTCGCAAAGGTGTGTGTTTGTGCAAAGGCTGCTGTGGTGGTGCTGCGGGCAGGGTGCCAGGGTCCGCAGCCTTGCCAGACACTTCCTCCGCAGGGCCCCAGATCTGCTCACAGGGCTGAGAAAGGTCTGACTCTGCCTTTTTTTCTTTCAATTTCTTTTCTTACCTTGTTATTTTTAAATTTCCTTCCTCTGCTGTGCGAGGCAGCCTCCACACCTCTGCGCTGCGATGGGCAGTTGCCTCCGCGGCCGGCTGCCGGCCACACGGTCTGTGGGCAAGCAGGCAGGAAGAGCCGGAGAGCGGTACAGCCAGCACCCACACCCACGGCCATGAACACTGCTCAAGCCGGCTCATCGCTCCGCAGCCAGCCTGCCTCAGCTGCTTTTTATTTTACAAGAAAATGTCATGCTTTGACTCAGAGCTGGATGCTATGGGGATGAGCTTTCCACGCATCCAGCTGGTCCCCGCCTGCTGTCCCCGTGCCAAATGTGCAGGGTTGTGGCAGCCCGTGCCCTCAAGGCGCTTCTGTGGGACACTGTCGGTGCTCTCGGTGCCTGCTTCCCCACGCATGTCTTCAGCCATGGTAGGGAAGCAGCCCTGTGTGTGGCCCCCTGCGCTAGACGAGCTCTCAGCACCCCAACAAGGTGCTCATCTGCTCATCATCTTTGGAGACTGCTGTCCTGCCTTTCTGCTGGGCAGGAAGCTGCATCACCTTGCTGCTAGCAAAAACAGAGACACTAAATTTTGACAGTAAGTGCAGCGGTACAGTGTGTCCTGTTTTCAGCAGCTGGCTCTCCTTTGCCCCCAGTGCACGCCAAAGCTCCACTTAAAAATGCAGTTGGGTCAGACGCTGATTTTCCAGCTTGCAGCAATGCAATGCTGCAGACTCCAAGTGCCTTGCTCCATGAGGGAGCCTCACAGAGCACTCTCTCCTTTGTCTAGGTGTTTCTTCTCCTGGGTGAAATTGTGCCTTTGCCCTGGCTGCCAGTGAGTCTTGCCACCCCTACGGGAGACCAGCATGGGGGCCCAGTGCACGGCCGTGCACTGCTGTCCTCAGTCCCGCTCATCGTGATGCATTCAGCCGAGGCGGCAGGACCGCAGCCTCCCTCTGTCACCTCTGCTGACTCCGGGTGCGGGGACACCCCTGAGGCTCCTTCAAGGAGGGAATCTGTGATGCTCTGAGCACTTGCACTGCTACGCTCAGCAGAAGAGTGAGGCTGACATTTCTTTTCCCTTTCCTCTCTCACATGCAGGGAGAGGCAACTAACCCTCGGGTTAGCGCATGTTAAATACTTCTTTGGGAAGCACTGGACTGGGTATGACATGTTTGTCACTTGGTACGTGCTCTGAGGCCTTGGCTCCATCCTCAGTGTTGGCTAAAATGGCGTGCCTCTAGCTTTCACTTTTGATACCTCTTTTGGGACATCAGAGCTGATGGTGTGGTTTCTTCAAATAGTTGTAAGTGGGGACTTGTAAGTGCTTGACTATTCCTTCTGGACAAAGAATATTACTTGTCTTAAAAGGCTCTTACGTTCTGGTCTCGTCTCTGGTGATGTGACAGGGAGGATGAGCTCCATCTCTGCCTGGTGGGCTTCAGACTAACCTTGTAGACATCAGAGAGCTGCTGTTTATGGCAGCTGTGATGGACACGCAGAAGAATCAAAAGACTTTGCTTAGATTCACCTACACAAGTTCTCATCCACATTATCTGATACGCTTTTGGCTTCCTTACCTCTTCCCTATCTGGTTTTTGCACTGGTGCCTTATCCTGGGTGTTGTTACTGCAGCTGAATCTGTGGCAGATGATACGGCAGGGAGGCACCTCTGATGAGCACCTGCAGTGCAATGCTTATTTCCAGTGCAGTGCTTATTTCCAGTGCACTGTCACACACCATCATTACTGTGGCTTTCCCTTATATATAGCTCCTTATCCCCTTTGCTGCAGTTTTACTTCCATCTTATCACCTCCATTTCACTGGCCCGCCACATTAAAATAAGTTTCTCTCCTGGAAATCAGCAGTGCTCACAGCTTTCTGACTGTAATGAGCTTTCCTTTATATTATTGAGTTTCTTCTCTTCTTCATAACAATTTTTTTCTCTTAGATATTCCAGCAGACATGCCAATAAATTATTTAGTTTTTCCTTGTTAGTGACAATTAGATCTCCCTTGTGCCAAATGAATGAAGCGCTGCAGTGAGCAACCTTCTCAGGGATACGTTAATAAAGCCATGATGCACACGCTTGTCTTCTCACAGTGAAGTTGAATGTCTTCTTGCGTATGAATAGTCCTGTACTCCAGATGCAAAAATATCAGTGCCCAAAATCTGCCTGTATCTTTCCATGGCCTTGCACAGACTTACATACTCTGGTCTTATGGTTTGATGTAGCCAAATTTATTGGAAATGTGCTTCTACCCTCTGGAGAAATAGAGGAGTGTAGGTTCCCTGGCGATGGTGGTTTTCTTCCAGCGCTGTATTCACTCACACGTTGCTTTTTAATATTGTAAAAGTTGCTGTGGTTTTTTTCATCTCTCTAAGCAAGTAGATGGGAGCCTCCGATCAGCTGTTTGGCAGATGTTAACCAGAATCAGAGGTCCCAGCTCAAACAGCCACAGAAGGAAAATTCAATGAACAAGAAATCAATACCAGTAGCTGTGAGACACAGCAATGCACAGACACTGTTTGAACCGTCCAAAAAACTCACAGGAGAAAAGGTGACATTCTGCAAGAGTAAAAGTAGTGATGTCTCTCATTCTTTAAGGGGCTTTGGTTTCTTATGTTTGCTGTTGCAAACATTGATTTCTGCTTTTTGCATTTTTTTACAACATTTTCCCCTTGCTGCTTCCTTATATTTTGCTGCTGATTTAAAAAACTGCATTTAAGCTGAAGGGTTTTTTTCTGTATTTTTTTTCTCCCCACTTTTTTCCCTGTTAAGCCAGAGAATGAGCAAGGTCGTAGAACTTCTCTAGAAAAGTTCACTCGCAGTGTGGTAAGTTCCTTTTCTTTTCCCTCCTCCTTTTCCTCAGAACTTCATTTTTAGTTGGGGGGGAATGTGGATTCCTGCCTTTTTATTTCATCCTTTATTTTTGCAGCTAGCATCTTTGTAGCTTCTCTTTTAATACTTAGCTCATCTAAATAGTAGCTCTAAAGAAGCGGGGGTGGAGAGGGAAGCAGAATTCCATAACGCTCATTCTAGCTTATTGTCACTGCAAAAGCAAATTGATTTTTGTCTAGAATTAAATGCAAGGTTGTCTTTTTGCCGTGTTCCCACTACAGTATTTGTTGTGGCTTTTCCTTGCGCAATGAAGTAGAAGAGCATGGTTCTCATAGTGCCATCGCAACAGTATCCATATTGACCTCCATGCATGGTTAATGATACCGTACGTATATACACATACATCTCCACCCACAGCCCTGCAGCCGCTTCCTCCATTGCCCCCGTCTGTCAGTGCTCGTGTAAATAGTGATGGGCGATACCCTTTGACTCGTTCATGATATCGATACCGGAAAAGGAGCACAGTAACGGCAAGAAACACGACACCGTTAAACCTTTTAGATAAGGGGACAAGTGGGATCTCAAGGGCAGCGGACAGATGTCCTCTCCTATCTTGTCCTTCATGAGTCTCCAAACTCCAGCCAGTCTGATGGTGGGGGAAGCTGGTCTGCCTGCGGGGGGGTGCTGCAGCACAGGGTGGCCTTGGGCGCCGTCTGGAGCTGCTTCGCTCCAGCCCCCCCAGGGCAGGACCCCAGAGCTTGGGCAAGACCCACTTGCTTTCACGGATCTACATGTGCAGCAGATTTTCTAAAGCAATGGAAGAGCAGGGGAAGGGGGCAGGAGCAGAGGCAGGTGCTGCAAGCAGGGTGGAAGAGCAGGGGTACTGGGCAGCACGGGGTGGGACGGGTTGTGTGCGTGGGGTGGCACAGAACAAGCACAGGGCTGGAGCTGGAGATGCAGCAACTGGGTCAGTGGGGAATTATTCTTGTGTTCCTCAGCATCAAGAACAATTTGATTTGGTATGTCATATAGTTTTAGCATACTGCTGCAGTCTTCATGTATCGCCCATCGTTAGTTGTAAGGTGATACTGGGAGAGCAGAGAGTCATCATGCGGTTGATTCCTGTAGAAGCTACTGTACAGAACAGTTATTTCATAGAAAGTTCATAGGCCTTGTTATGGCTTTATAACAGCTTTATAATGAAGGCATTGGACTATGTGTATATACAGTACATATGCTTGCATTTGTGTGTGTATGTATGTATACTTATATATATGCTGTATACATATACACAGCATATAAATACTGAAACATTTGTACATACAGATAGAAAAGGGGAAACTACGCAGGTAAGTGTGAGCTGTCGTAGAACGAATAAGCCTAGAGGGGTTCTTTCTGATGCTGTCATGCTACTGCACAAGCAAACCCAAATGTAACACGCAGAGCTTTGTAGTATATCCACTGGCAGACTTCCTGAGGAATGTATTTATATAGCTAATGCATATGCACACATTTAAAATATGTTGATACAAAATATATCACTGTGCCCATCTGCATATTTACTACTTTCTAGGAGTCTGCCAGAAAGAGGAATAGGCAAGATTTTTTTTTTAAACAAACTATGCAGAAATATTTACACCGAGTGGTAAATTCTGCTTCCAGATTTGCCAAATACGTAGAAGAGTTACTCTCACTTTACTAGACTGGCTGGGTTTATAGTAACACAGCCAAGGATGGATTTTTCTCTTGCATTTGAGTTGAAGGGTAACTCGACAAGCTGAGTTTGGGGTGGCAGAATTATAATGTAAGTACCTGTAAAGAAAATTGTTGTAGATTGGTTGGCACTTTAGTTCATTTTTGTCTTACTCGATAGCATACTATAAACATTTTATTTCATTTTTCTTAATACAGATATAAAATGTCATCCTCTGATGGCATGGTGGCTACCAGAACTAGGAAGGGTCTGAATTTTTTATACTTTGCATTATGGCAGTCTGTCACTACCATCAGATGAGAAAATAGTCACTATGTTGGCATGTCATAATGTCCTCGGAGGACAGCATTACCAAAGCAGTAACTTTATGGAGTACTCAGGGAACTAAATTAAGACAAAGTTAATTCTGCATGCTCTAGTTGTCCAAAATGCACTGCAGTTCCCCGTCTGTGTAGGAGTGCAGCAATACAGCGGCCCTCGTTCCCAGAGCTCCACTATACTTTAGTGATTGCCCATTACAGGATCACATATTCAAGCTGACCCTGCACAGGCGCGCTGAAGTTAAGCATATGCTTAAGGTTTGGCTGGAACAGAGCCTGAATGCTCAGCTCTCTTCGGGAGGGGGCCCTAAACTGATTTTGTAAACAGAAAAGTATGAGGTCAGATTTCCGGTGATGGCTGTAAAGAGGAATGTCCAGAACAACCAGGGCTAGAAGTTTGTTTGCCTCAGGGAGCCGTTGCTGAGATGCAGCTGTGGCTCCCAGACTGGCTGTGGACCTGGGCCATCTCCAGGCTGTGCTGCTCTGTTTGGCTCTGGGAGGACGCGATAGACCCCACGGGAAACTTTCAGATGTGGCTGTGGCATGTGACCCAGCGTTTTGGGAAATGACTGAAGGTCCTCGAGGTCCTTGTCGGCTTGGCAGCACGTGCTCCGGGCACCACGCACCTTGTAGTGCTGGGTGCTTTGGTGGATGCGCTGCCTGCTGGGGGCAGCTCCCGGAGGTCCGAGCCAGCCTGGTGGGTGCTGCCCAGCCAGACGTGCCCCGCAGCCTTCCCACTCCTCGGGAAACCCTGTCACGGTTATGGGAAGTGGAACCATAATGCGAAACTCAGGGCAGAACTCCAGAACTTTGGGTTTGGATAAAAACGTGAATTTTAAGGTAAATCGCATTTGAATTTCAAGATTTAAATACGGATTTCAAGAACAGAATTTGACTGAAGACTTACGCCATTTAGCAAAAACATCAGGAAAATTATTAGTCGAGGAATAGCTCAAAGGTGGTTACAGTGGGCAATAAAATAGTCTGGTTGTGTTTTTTCTTTCTGCACCACCATGATTATTGGTAAGGTCATAAGAATATTTAAAATGTGTTTTAAAACACAGAGCAAATTCCCTTCCAGCATCAATCCATTACTGTTTCCTGTAGTAGTACTCTAGCACTTCAGGCCTTTTGAGAACCTCCCCTGAATAATTTTTAGCTCATTGTTTCTCCAAATAAAGCAGTTACAATTGTTTAAAATCACGGAATCACGGAATTTCAGAGTTGGAAGGGACCTCTAGAGATCATCAGGTCCAACTGCCCTGCTAAAGCAGGATTGCCTAGAGCACATTACTCAGGACTGCATCCAGACGGGTCTTGAAAGTCTCCAGAGAAGGGGACTCTGCAACCTCCCTGGGCAGCCTCTTCCAGTGCTCTGTCACCCTCACTGTAAAGAAGTTTTACCTCATATTTGATCGGAACTTCCTATGTTCCAGCTTGTGCCCATTACCCCTCGTCCTGTCACTGGGAACCACTGAAAAGAGCCTGGCTCCATCCTCCTTAAACCCACCCTTTAGATACTTGTAAACATTAATAAGGTCTCCCCTCAGCCTTCTCTTCTCCAGACTAGAGAGTCCCAGCTCTCCCAACCTTTCCTCATAAGGGAGATGCTCCAATCCCTCAGTCATCTTTGTTGCCCTACGCTGGACCCCCTCCAGTAGTTCCCTGTCTCTCTGGAACTGGGGAGCCCAGAACTGGACACAGTATTCCAGTTGTGGCCTCACCAGTGCAGAGTAGAGGGGGAGAATGACCTCCCTTGACCTGCTGGCCACACTCTTCCCTATGCAGCCCAGAATTCTGTTGGCTTTGTTGGTGACAAGGGCACATTGGTATAATGTATAAATCTGGTATAACTTTTCAGCTGAGATAAGCAACACAAGGAAAACATATCTAATGATGTCATGGTTTCCTTTTGCATCACTGTACTCAGATTTGGGGAACTTTGTTCCTCTAATGATGTAGGTGACAGAGCCAGAGCAGGAGCATGGAGATGGTGGTTCATGACCCATTCCCTGCTGATGATGCTGTACTTACAGGTGTGCTTTCCATACCAGAGAAGGTCCATTTGTAGCCAGAATGCCAGACATGCCCAACTCCTTAGACAGTGAGTCTTCACTAGAGTGAAAAAAAACAGACTCTCTAGTTTTGCCTGTTCTAGCTGCTTGGATCTCACCATCTCTTTTTTGAGAAAAACGGGGAAAAAATGCAACACTTCAGAAAAAGAAACAGTAAAGCTTTGTTGACAAACTGCAAACAATATTGCAGGCTTTTTGTCTCTTACTTGGGTTAAACCCCTCCCCAGAAAAATCTTTCAGTGCTTCCAAATTGCTCTTCTGTGCTGGGTGGAAAGCTGTACAGCTTGGCTTTGGCACCACAGACTTGGAGCAAGTAGAAGTCATCTTACCCACAGGGTTCCTGCTCATCTCCGAGTCATGACCCAGGAGACAGAGATTAACCTTAGACCATTTGACATCCTTTAGAAAGACACTGTGGAGCCCCACTAGCCAGCCAGGGGCTTGACACCTTCAAGGGGATCAATGGGGAATAAGAAAGAACAGGGTTTTACGGATTTTTTTTTTAATACCGCTCTTCAATTCCTGCAAGATGCACTGCCTCATCTTCCTTGGCTTGGCACTTTTGACCAGGAGAAGGCAGCTCACGACTAATGAATGCATCAAGTTTTTGCACCAAATCTTTCTGGAAGCCAGATGCTATCTAGTCTGCATTAAGCAGGACACTGACAGCAGGATTTTGCCAGGAGAATTTTCACTGTGGTGATGGTACACCTTTTACTTGCAGGTCCTTTCAAAGTATCAGCTGATACCTTTGTGCAAAGGCCAAGAAGGGGATTTTGCCCACCGCTGGCCAGGTCCTCCTGTAGCTAACGGCATAGTTTGCAGTGCCTTCCTGTCTGAGTTCCCCTTGGAGCAAGGGGACATCTGTCTGACCCAGTGCCCAACATGCCAGACATCTGCAGCCTCCCCAGCTTACCTGCCTGAGGTCTGCAGCTGCGGCGTCAGTGTGTGTTTCGTGGCAGCCCCCCACCACAGCCTGGGCAGCGGCTGTGTGGTCCCAGGACCAAACGTCACGGTCATCAGTCATCTGGTGAACACCAGAGGGCCACGTCCACATGATGGAGCAGATCACTACAGGGTAGGTGTCGCCCAGCAGTGGTGAAGGAGAGGGGCTGCAGATTTCTTTTCTCGCCTGTTCATGTTTTGAAGAGTTTTCAAAAATACGTGGGCAGAGCAGTGGTAGGATAGGCATCATGGTCCCTGACCCCTTCGGCCCTATGCCAGGCTCCAGTGACATGAAATCGCAGGTATAAAGCTAGACTGGCTCTTCCATGCTCTCCACGGGAGCCCTGGGGAAGGGTCGATCTCAGGGAGTTGCAGATCTGGCAGTCTATTGCATCGGGGCACTTACTAATCCACCTCATTTAAAAAATGATGGCACTGCGCATGGTGGCAGGTTTATCTTATTACAATTTTCCTTTTGAATACAGCAAGGATTGACATTATGAAAGCAGAGTTAGCCTGTCTTCTCTCCCAAGTGAAGATAAATGGCATCATAAAAATCAGACATCATGTATCATATATGTTATAAATAATACCTGGTACTGAGGTAATAACTTAATTTTAAAGACACACATACACACAAATCCATATATCTACATCGCTCTCTTCTGTCATGTTTGATCATCTTACTAATTAAAAGGAGCCTGCTATACTATTTTTAGCCATGCGGTCTCAGCCTAGCTGTTTAAACCACTGTAGTTTCCCATCTGCTTTAGAAATGATTTAATAATCAGATAGACAGAAGCTTAGTTCTCATAAGCTGAGATGATCCTTCAGGGCCAAGAGTAGAAGGAAAATATATTTTAATGAGTACATTTAGGGAAACCACTGCTGCTTTTGTCTCGCAAAGGAAGCCACCAAGTCTCTGCCTAACTTGTGCTGGTGGCCATTTACATTTAATAACAGGGGAAACAGGAGGGGGTTCCTTTGTCGCATCATTCTGAGTGTTATCTCTAAAAGCAGCAATGATTACTCCAGCACTAACAGGGATTAAACCTATGGATACCAGCCTCGGCAGGTAACTTAGATAAGCCTGGGCCATGATCACACACACAGAATGACACAGAATGATAGGGGTTGGAAGGGACCTTCAGAGATCATCTAGTCCAACCCCCCTGCCACACTAGGCTCACCTAGAGCAGGTTGGACAGGAATGCATCCAGGCGGGTTTTGAATATCTCAGAGGGGAGACTCCACAACCTCTCTGGGCAGCCTGTTCCAGTGCTCTGTCACCCTCAAAGTAATGAAGTTTTTCCTTATGTTCAGATGGAATTTCCTGTGTTCCAGTTTGTGCCCATTGCCCCTTGTCCCGTCTCTGAGTACCACTGAAAAGAATCTGGCCCCATCCTCTTGACACCCACCCTTTAGATATTTATAAGCATTGATGAGACCCTCTCAGTCTTTTCTTCTCCAGGCTAAACAGACCCAGGCCTTTCCTCATAAGAGAAGTGCTACATTCCCTTGGTCATCTTTGTAGCCCTTTGCTGTACCCTCTCCAGTAGTTCCTTGTCTTTCTTGAACTGGGGGGCCCAGAACTGGACACAGTACTCCAGCTGTGGCCTCACCAGGGCAGAGTAGAGGGGGAGGATGACCTCCCTCAACCTGATGGCCGTGCTCTTTTTAATGCACTCCAGGATATCATTGGCCTTCTTGGCCTCAAGGGCACATTGCTGGCTCATGGTCAGCTTGTCTGCCAGGACTCCCAGGTCCCTCTCTGCAGAGCTGCTTTACAGCATGTCAGCCCCTAACTTGTACTGGTGCACGGGGTTATTCCTCCCTAAGTGCAGGACCCTACACTTGTCCTTGTTGAACTTCATTAGGTTCCTCTCCACCCAACACTCTGGCCTGTCCAGGTCTTGCTGAATGGCAGCACAGCCTTCTGGTGTCTCAGCCACTCCTTCCAGTTCTATGTCATCAACCAACTTGCTGAGGGTATGATACTCAGACTTGAATTCAAACTTTCCGAAAACTGCTATATTCCAAGGAAGGAATTTCCCCTGTAAGAAAACTGGTCTTAAAGTTTCTGACTCAATATTGAGGTGATGACCCAATGCTGAGAAGGTCCCTGCATTTTATTCCCAGCTGACATTTCTTTAAGAACAAAAGGTGTGCACACATGTGCAGCTTTTGAGAGGGCCAGAGTTCTCAATCTCTGTGCTTTAAAGAACAAGAGAGTGGCCAGACCCGTGATATATTGTTTATTCAGAATTTTTAAAACTTCTGTCTGAACTGACTGATGTGGCACACTGTTAGTCATTACGTTCATGGACTGAAAAAGCTCTTCACCTGAAGAAGGTAAAGAAGCTCTTGTGCCTCTCTTCCACTGCCTGAGGACAGAGAGAAGAGTTGCACAACCTGGGACAAGCAAGAGGCATTTCTTGGCCAGAGCCCCTTAGGAAAATCAGCCCAAGCGATGGCAGGAGCTGGCAGCTCCAGGCAAAACCAACAGCCTCAGCCAGAGTGTGCCGCACAGGACTGGGGTGGTGGTGGGGGGTAAAGATGCAAATGCCAGACTTTTGGCTAGATATTGGAGTCTGTAGGAAATCCCTTTTCCTGTGTTTTCTTTTCCCGGTCTCCTTCCTCAAGCAATAGAGGCCCAGCACCATGTATGCGGAGGTGTGATGTGCACAGGCCTGCTGTAGCTGCTGACATGCATGCTTGCACAGGGTAAGCTACAGGCTGTATTTTGTCTTTCATTGTTACAGTCTGTAAAGAGCATAATACCATAATACTTAACGGGAAAAGGAGCCCTCCTGTTAAGTCCTGGAGAAAATGTGAGTCTGTAGTGAGACTTAAAAGACTCGGGACATTTATTTTAATGTCAGCATAGAAGAAGACACCAGATCTAGAGAAGAGATGTGGTGTGAAATGTATCAAGGAGTCAGGTATGAGGAAGCAGGGAGGTTTTCCAGGTGGTAAATTCAGCTCAGTGCAAAAAGAGAATAAGGTGAAGGAAGAGCTGGTCTGTGTTCAAGCTGCACAGGAAATAGACTGTAGATTAAGAATATAAGAATAAAAGTTTTCTAATGAGCTTTCTTTAAAGAATCCTGGATGTTATGGATGGAACATTTTGTGCAGGACAGCAAGTCAATGAAGACCGAAGATTGTCTCAGTTCCCAGGCATAGGTGAATAACTGAATCGACAGACTGGCCCAGCTTCATTAGCCGTACGAGACAGAGCTGCAGTAGGCAGAAAGCAGAAGCTGGTAAACAGGACCTGCTGCAGTCTTTGCATTAGCAGCAGCGGGGCGGGTTTATATTCTCATCCAGAAGCATCAGAGACAAAGTCCCGCATTACATCCTTACCGAGTGTAGAGCCAGTGTCCCACCTTGTTTTCTCACATAGGGATGACTTTTCCAGGAGCAAGAATATGACTGGGGATCTTGTATTTGATATAGTTGTCAAGGCCAGTGGCCAGGATGCTTTCTGTCTGGAGCCTAAAATGCCGCCCTCCTCCTCCTTGCAGTGGTGCAAACTGGCATTTTCATGGTAACATTTCCTCTGCTTTGATTTTCTGGTACCTTTTGGCTATTTCTTATTGAACTAACCTTGGCTCAGGACTGTAAGTGCATCCCAGTTCAGTACCCAGTGAACACATTTAGTTTCAGTTCCATGCATATCTATTAATTTTCATTATACAGCTATGAAAGCCTTAGTGTCTACCCTGCCTGCCTGGCTGTCCCTTCCAGGATGATGTCAGCAGTCTTCTCTTACAGCTCCGTGTTGTTACCCTTGTTCTTCCCTGCTGCCGCTTTCCCATCTTCCCGATCCTCAGCTTCATCCCTTGGCCACTGCTGCTGCCTCATGCCAGTTTTTATGTCCTCTCGGTTTGTCTGCTGTTGGATCAGAGTCCAAGTCACATTCTAACTGTCCTGGTCCTATTCTTAATTTGTGAGTATGGTGTCACACACATGAAATATGTTGATGGGATCTTATCTTTCTCAGGTGAACTGTGTGATATTTTGCACAGCTGTGCATGACTGTGATGTATTACAAATACTAACCATGAACACAATGAAGCAGGCATAGGGCCGGAGAAAGAATTGCTGCCTGATATCATCAGGGCTCGCTTTTTAACTGATTCCTTTATAATCTCATAGAACTGTCATATACTTACCAGCTTTCCCACTTTTTCACTTTCCCAGCTCTACCAGCTTGCGTAAATAGATAACAGCATCTGAGGGCATGAAAAGTATTCATGACCTGCAATATAATAAAGACAAAGGTTTAAGCCATTATGGGTAGAGAATAGTGGTAGAAAAACTGGAAAGCATAAAAAGGTGATACAGTAAGATGCTAGTGAAGTGGGTATTAGAACAGACAGCTAGAAGGGAAGGATATAGGAATGGATGCCAAAGTTTCTTAGATTTGGCACCAAGAAAAGACATCTGGGAAAAGGGTTATTTTTATCTTTGGAAGATATTTTACTTGAAAAAAAAAATGTGCTTGCTCCACTATTCCAGTGATTACCAAGTACTGGCTTTTACTGGGAAAAGGTACTTGCATTACGTAGGGGATAGAAAGCATCAGAATGTACCCAAAGCAGGAGGGGATCCAGTCAACATTTGCAACCTGTCGTCTGATTGTTCTCTTGTGTGCAATAACTAGTGTCAGTAGCTAACGCTGCGGAGGACCAGGTGCACGGCCTGCACAGTGCATGTGTTGACTGGTTGCTGCATGCTTGACTACGTCGCATCTATTCCTGGTATCGGCATAGTACCTTACCTGGAAAATGTCTGCTCCGTGTAGGCTTACGCTGCACGCTTGTCGGTTTGGTAAGCAGTGGGCTGCAGGGGTTGCATGCGTGCTGCATAGTCTGTTCTGTATACAGGGGCTCCTTTGAAAGATAAGTATTCACTGTTTCTAGTGGAGAAGTTACTCTTCACTTCCTAAAAACACCGCTGTGTAGTGCTGCTGGCGCAGAATGGCAGCTGCCTTTTGCCCCCGAGGTCGCTACCTTCCAGCGGTGGGTGAGTGATCCCTGCGTGTACAGTTTGTGAAGTGCTTTGGGATCCTTCGGGACAAAAGGCGCTCTAGGGAGTTCAGGATATACTTACTATTCATTTACTGTCTTATTCCAGCCACACACAAAGTCTGGAAGATAGAAGTTGGTACCTTCCCACTACAGGTGGGTCTAGCTGTTAGCTGCAGATACCGAACCAGGACCTTAGCAAGGTGTTTGAGGGGAGGGCAGGCTTAGACCCTGCTGTGATTTCAGCCAAGCTTATTCTGGTACTGCAGAGGAGTTTGATATTTCAAATGTGTTTTCTGTTTTCCTCTGAAGGAAGGTACTTTTCCTGTGTTAAGGTATTTAGGTACGTGTGTCCCAGTCCCACTGAAGGGAGTTAAACAAACTGAGTCCATTGCACACAAAGGAAAGAACAGAACTGCACCCTGCCCGAGAGATAGACCAGCAACATGCAGTAAGGGCATTTTCTGAGGTGGCTTGAAAGAACACTCTACTGCACCATTGTATACTGGCTGTAGTGATCCATCTGTGCCTCCATCTTCCCATTCTTTTCGTCAGAGGGAGGGACGGGCCCTGGATCCGTAGCCCAAGGCTGCCCACCTGGCAGGGCTGTGCTGAAGTGCCCTCCTTCAGCATGGTAAGTTTAAGCAGTCCGTAGTCTGCTTCAACTAATGCCAAAATTGGCATGAACGCATTCTCAGATACAAGGAGCCCAGACTGCTCCACAGCAGAAGAGGATCTTGCTCCCGGTGCTGGTGGGATGGTAGAGGAGAGCCCCAACCGTTACAAAGCTGTTCTAGGAGTGGGTGAGTACAGGGCTTGTGTCAGCTCCTGGTTTGTGCCGTACGCAGTGGTGTTTTCTCAAAACAAAAGTTCAACACTTAGGTTAGGAAGCTTAGGAAATCTTCACAAAATAAAGTGGTTAGGGACAATACCGACTGTAACTGGACTGCAGCTCTGAACAGTTCCCACAGCGATGTAAGCTGGAAAAGAAAAAATGCAATATCAAATGTAGGAACCTAACCCGTGGTGGCTCAGCTTCACTGCGCCCAGCAGTAATGGCGAGACGCTCAGGTTAGCTTGTCAGCCAAGCCTTACCAGAGGAGCGGGGCCCACTCTGCAGGAGTTTGGGGAGAAGTCGTGAGACCGCGCTGGTGAGAATGGGTAAGCACCCTGCACGCCGGGAGCAGCCGCTCCCCTCCTTACCCTCTACAGCCACTTTGCAGCTCCTGTGTTCAGTCTGTGTCAGCATGTAATTGGTGGTGTGGTCCACCATATTTTGTGTGCTAATTTATGTTATATATGTTCATACTTTACGTTTCTGTGTTTATTTTGTGTTTAACTAAGTTATTTTCTTTTATTGTTTATGTTTTTAACTCTGTTTCATATTTAACTTCGTTAATTTATGTTACTTTATCTTATGTTTGCAATGTATCTTTTCATGAAAAAAAAATCTAATAAAAAGAATACTTTTTAAATGACACAAAAATAAAATTTCCCCAACATCTGCCGTGTAATATAACATTGAAAACCAAACAGTGCTGGCAGGGCTAGGGCCCTGGCAATCTCTTTCTTCAGAAGTAAGGTTTGGTGGCAGGATGTTGTCTGCCCACTGCCAAAGTTCTTGTAGACAATTAGCTAGCTAAAATGTAGGAAATCTGAGCAGTGCCTGTCACCATGAGAAAAAACCTTATACTCAAGCTGATGGAAGTAGGGTTTGCGCATCTCCAGCGGAGAGACAGATGCGCTCCAGTCCTCCGCTGGCATTCTGACAGAGGGATGGGGCAATGCCGCTCCCCAGGAGATGGCTTCTCCTCCAGGAAGGTGATGCTTCTGGCTGGAGCAGACTGGGCAGCAGGCTGGGAAAAGGACAGCCCTGAGTGGAAAAGAGGGGTAGAATGCAAAAAGTGGGGTCAGCTATAGCAGACAAAGTCCTAAGCTGGTGGGTGGAGAGCGTGGGGGTGAACAGTCAGCGTGAAAGCGCTTTGGTCTGCATTGACATGGCGAAAAGGGGAGCCTGTGCTGCCATGCCAGAAACTCCCCACATGCTTCCTCTCCCCCGTCGCTGGACCCACAAAGCTCCCTATGGGATAAATCCTGCCTGGGTGTTCAGGTAAGTAAGTTGTTGATGGCATGCTTGGGAGTGCCGGCTCGTGCATGCTGGTGGTGGTGAATGTCTGCATGCTGGAGACACAAACTGCAATCCGTGCTGGGCAGAGCACGTTAACATTGTGTGAAACCACAGGTACTGGACAAAACTAAACTTCCTATTTAAAATTATTTTAAAAAGATAGTTCACAGCCTGTGCCTTCTCTCCCAACTGTGCAAAGTGCTGGGTTTGGTGGATAAAAGCAAAGAGGAAGATGGAAACTCCAGTGGCTCATACAGGAGGTTTGAAAGGAGCACTGTCTCCTTTTTGTGTCAAATCCCAGACATATTTTTTTCTTCCTCTTACTTGGCTTCTTGCCTACGTTAAATTGCTGAATTCTGCTTCATTAAAATAATTGCTAATTGCATTTTACACTTTAGTTTAGTAGCTGCTCAGCAAAGGCTCAGCTATTAAAGATGCAAAGCATCTCCCGTGACTTACAGGTTCATCTTCATTTCACTGGGCCTCAGTGAGAGCCCTGACGGTCCTCAAGTGCTGAGGTCTGGTCCTCTGCCTGACATGTAGCCAAGCAGTAGGGTGGGCCACATACTTGGAAGTCAGATTCTGGGGGGTAGTTTCATAGGGCTTATTGAGAACTCTCTGACGTTTTCCTTAGGTTACTCCAAATTCAGATTTTTACACTGCCTTTAAAAACTAAGGCTCCTGTCATGCCAGTGTTCAGGAGTAAAAAAAAAAATCATTCATTCAGCTGCATAGAGAGAACCGGACGTTACCTTTACCAAGACATGGCTGAAGCTTCTCGTGATCCTCGCATGAAAGCTGTGTTACAGCTCAGCTGTTTGCAGGGAATGAGAGAAAATAAAGCCTTCCTGCATCCAACAAGACACACAACATATGCCCTACAACATATGCCCTACTGCTTGTGCTATGCTGTTTGAGCGACAACAGTCTGGGTTTTTAATTGTCGTAACCCTAATTAGCAGTGACAAATATTTTGCAACTGGAGGACTGGGGATTTCTTTATAAGCTTTAGACCCCATGTAAAAAGTTTACTCCTTACATCCACTCTAATCTTGCCTTAAGTTATTCAGCATATGCATATGACAGAGTAAAAGAAGCAATGTAGTGTGCTGAGCTTGAAATCATATGCTTTCCAAATCCCCTGCCAGCACAGCTTAGATGAAATCTCTCCTGGAAATAAGGCAGGAGTTGTTGACGTTTTCTTTCAGTGGGGAAAGGAGAGGTAGAAATGTGGGGGCAGCCGTTGGTTTCATGCTAAACAAAGAGGTGCGGAAGGAAAAAATCATTTATTTTGGTTGAATCTTTTTAAAGAAACTAGGTGTTCTTCGTGCCAAACTTTCATGTTGTAATAATCTGAAACTTCCTCACTCACAGAGATCTCCCCAAGGGAATCCCGGCCAAGTGTCGGATGGGACACAACATGACCTCTTGGGCCTGAACTTTTTTGGCATATATTGCACCCAACTATGAACTGATTTAGCCACCTCCAGCTTCTCAGAGCAGCCTTTCACCTGACTGACTCAGGCGCTCATGCCACACAAGCCTCAGGGAAGGTTCACAGGGTTGCAAAAAATACAGGGGTGCATCTCATCTCTGCTGCCTCGAGGCAGAGACTGGCCACCCTCGCCTGGTCAACTGGATGCCTCTTTCCGGGACAGAGGAAAGTCATGACGCTAAGGCACACTGATGCCATCCTGGCCATGGATGCTCTCCCGGCGAGCAGGGGTGGGTGGGTTTGGAGGGACAGGCTGGGGGTCCTGGGGAGTGAGCGTCTGCACTGCCCCAAAAGAGCTGTTGCGTGTGCTACGCGTTGGCTTCTGTCAGTCGGCTAGCGCAAAGCTTTTGTGTCTCCTGCTGGACTTTGTGGCTCAGAAGCCCTGGAGGGCTAAACCAGAAACAGAGTGGCACAGACCAGCCCCTTAACTGGTGAAAATCTCAGCAGGTCTCTGAAAACAGTTAACTGAGTCATGTTGATTTACCTCAGCATGTGGATCCCATCCAGCATTTCCACCTGTGACACAACAGTTTACTCCCTTGTTGTGCATTTTAGTTACAGGAAACAGAAAACAGTTTTCCTAATGAAATGCAGGTTTTTCCTGATCCTCTTTTTTTTTTTTTTTTAACTGAGGATCGCTAAGATGGGAGACTCTGCCTGCATCCCACCCACCTCCAGCTGGCAGATGTTCGTATCGCTCAGCCCCACGCTGTGAGGCTGACACTTGTCTCTGTGTTGAGTTGAAACAAAATCCTCTACATCAGTATGCCTGTAGTCGGGGGCTGCTTTGGTACCAAAGCCGAACGTTACACTTACTTACACCCCAGCGCTCCTGCTTGCAGACGAAAATTTCACAGCATTAATCCCCGTATGTGATTCCAGGGATCCTTTTGCCATCTGTCTTATCACAGAGGTGGATATGACAGCCGAGCAGACAACATCGCTGCCTGCTTCTCGCTGTCTTAAGACAGAGCTGCTCGCACCCATCTGTTTGCGTGTCCCCGGGCGCGAGGCTGTTTGGCACCTCACACTTCCCTGACGCAGTTATCCTCCCGGACAGCCGGGCTCCGCGCTGAGGACTCATCCCAGCCGGCAGGCAGGAGGTTTGCTGCAGAGCCAGCAAACGGATCTGGGTTCCCGGGCTAACACCTTTCCTGCGAGACGGGAGGAGCTGCAGATGGAGCCCACCGCCGTTGCTAGCAGAGGGAAGCAGTTGCCACTGGGAAACCTATGAGCGAGGTTTTGCTCTGCACAAACCACGGCCATGGGCTCCATATCAGATCCACCACCTTCTCCAGGGCAGTCTTTCTGTCAGCTGCCCCCTCCCCTTGGCCTGGCCTGGCACCGGCATTTCCCCCTTCCCACTTTGAACACGTGCATGTCAAAATCGGGGCTGCATGTGGAGCACCGTTTGCTCCTCACCCCCACTGGACCCTGACGCGGAGAGCTGGCATAGCCCCAAGCTGCCTGCCAGTGGGAAGATAACAAGAGAAACTGCCTGTCACAGATTAGCTAGAGTCTGACTGAATAGTCATTATACAAACCCAAGGCATATTTGGGTTTTTTTTTCCTAAGGAATTACCCAATTATGGGTAGAAACTGACATTTTTTTCCTAAAACCAGCCATGTTACTCTTCCAGGAATTAATATCCACATCTTTACCTTCTTCTTCCTATAAATTGGATTTAGGAACTGGTAACTCCTTAGCACTCTTTCTCTGGTATTCCTTAACGGCAGCAAAATGGCCAACGGGGTTGCAGCCCACCATGCGCTGCCATGTTGCCCTGCGGAAGACTTGGCCACCTCCTGGGGTGGCACTGGGACGAGCTTCCCAGAAGTGCATTTAATAATAATCATAATAAAAAATTTTGTTTTGTAGCGAAAGAAAGCACACGTGCCTTAAATGGCCGCGGTGCTGGTGTGTCTGATGAGCCCTGGGAGGGAGCTGGTCCTTCCCAAGCCGTGGCCTTGGTGCGAGCTCCATTGTAGACACTTGTAGGAGTCACAGAGCCATGACCGCTCTCGTCCCTGGCAGGACAGTCCAAATGACGGCAGTGTTTCCAGCAGCCGACTGCCGATACATAAAAAGCGGCCAGATTAGGCCGTGTGTGTTTGTGCAGCCGAGCAAATTATTTGCTAAAAGGCACACGTCTGAGTAATGAAATGTGGCTTCTGTAGGGAACTGTTACATCCTCCTGGTGCAGCCCTAAATGGGAAGAAATTAGAAATCAAAGGAGGGGGTGGTCGTGTTTCTTTTTTCCTAGAATGTTAACTTGTTAAACAAGGTTTAATTCAGATAACCCGCTGAATTTTACATTTCAAATTTTTCTACATTTTGCACATACTCGTTTTCACTGTATAATCTGTTCCTCTTGCTCTTTGTGTGGATCTGTCTTTCAAACAGGAATTAGTAAGACTTTCTATCGCAAAGGAAATCTTGGCTAAATATAGTAATGTAGAGGAGGTTGTTTAAGATCTGCTAGGTATCCACAGCTCTCTGGTATTCCCTGGGTGTTTATTTCAACCAAGGCTATTTTTTCTTTTAAGAAAAACATAATTTTTCAAGAGGAAACCTAACAAAATAAACACAGCAACTGGTGCAATACCTGAAGCGATTTTTTCACTGTTGGATCAGTAATCGCAAAACCATTGGTATGCCCTATGGGGATATACCCTTCTCGCTGAGTGCCAATGGAGAAGACCAGCTGTAGGTCCTCCCTTGCTCCGGGTGGAAGCAGGGGCTGCATGGCCTAAGCCAGTGAAGGGATTCAGAACTTCTGAATCGGGTGACCTTCTCCCTGGTCCTTGGTCCCACCAGTCAGTGGGAAAGCTGATGTAGATGTAGGTGATGTAGACGCCAGCAGCGCACGAGCAAGGCTGCCACGGCCCCGCGCCTGCGTGGTAGCTTGGAGGAGAGCATGGGGAAGGCAGGAAAGCCAGGGAGGAGTAAACAAGCAGCGACTGAGGAGAAAAGGGTCTCAAGAGTGGGCAAAGTGGGGTGGCAGCAGGGCAGGGACAGGCTAAGCTGTTTCTAAAGTCACTTTTTTCCTAGATCTGTTTCCAATGGATGATGTGCAGGTGATACTGATTCACAGGCTGTAGGAAGGGCACCTCGGCTTTCACAGCAGCCTGGGATTCACAGCCCTTCCCTGGCTGGGCTAGCGCCATGCATGGCAACCATGGCCTGGCAGGACGAGCCAGGGTGAGCGCAGGGCAGGGCTTTGCTCTGACCACTTCCCATGTAACAGAGAAAGGAGACATCTTCATGAGGTGGTGTCGCGGGGCACCGCTGACCACCTTGAGCCACAGCCACCTGAACATCACTAGCCAAACCCCTCCTTGCTAAGCCACCTGCCTGGGGCAAAACTGCAGGCACCCAAAATGCCAGGGGCACACTCGCCCCCCTGTCACCTGCCTCCCCATCAGCAGGGCCGGGGCGGGCAGCCCTGTGTCCTGCTCTGGGGGAAGGCCCCTGCCCCTCATCACAGCCAAACCATCTGTCCCACAGCATCACTCATGCCTCTGGGTCTCTTCTGTCTGTCTGTCTGTCCCTCCCTCCCTCCAGGGAAAGTCTCTGGCAAGCAAGCGCCTCACGGGCCTGATGCAGTCCTCCTGACGGCGTCCGGTGGCCGCCCCACAGGAGAGACAGCCGGGACTGCCGCCGGGGACGGGGCATTTCGGGGAGAGCGGGTACCCGCGGGGGAGAGAACCTGAGCCAGCGCAAGCGCCGGGGGAGCGCCTCTCCCTGCAGTTTACATCGACACTTGCCTACCTGTGCGGATTTGTAAGGACGCCGAGCTCCCTGCAGGTACTTTGTTTCCCACCAGGGTTTGGAGGAGCACAGGTCACCCTACGCAGAAGGTCGACAAGGCAAGGACTTGCTGTCTCGTTATTTAAGGAAACAGACCCAACCGCAACTTGGAGAAAGAAGAGCTGAGAGATCAGTATTTTTCCTTCATCTCTTCTCTCCCTGGCACAAACATGGCTGTAACAGACACCACTGCAATTCCACTTGCTCCCTTTCTTGTGGTCGTCTGGATCCAATAAAATATCTGCTGGAAGCTGCTTCGTCTTCTCACAAAATCTCAAATGCATTTCTCCTGCAGATTCATTGACTTTAGCTTTGTTTTTCTTTCCTATGTCTCTCCTTTTAAGCAACGAAAAAAGAAACAGCACTATTTAAGTTCATCACTCACTGTCCTTCCAATAGCATGTAGCATGTCCAGAGATGATGGCCAGATCCTCAGCCGAAGTCAGGAGAGCATGAGTGGTTTTCATCGCCTGAGGATCTGCCCCATTGATTCAGACTCTGATCTTGGTGCAAATCCTCTGATGTCGGCAGAATCGCTCTGCATGTGCGTGTAGTGCAAACGTGATCAGAGTCTGCCTGATGCTCAAAAAGTCCTGTTTTAGACGTGTAATGCACACACAAACACACACACGCGGTATTTAAAAGTGAGTTGTTTTATATTGTATTTGATTTTCTATTTATTTAAGGTTTTGCATACTTACTCAATGATGGATGTTCAAGCTTTACTCCAAGTAGATAGGATTGAACCTCTTAAAGGAAACTCCAATTCCAGCCACGGAGGGCCAAAACCTGCTCACGTGCATACAGGGAAAGGCAACACTGATGTGGGCAGGTGTCAAAATTCAGTCTACAGAGAGGAGGGAATAGATGGAGATGGGACGGGCAGAAGCTGGGTGTGAATGGGCAGGGCGCTGGGTGCCAGGCAAACCCTTCCAGAACGGCAGCACACCCAGCTGTGATAAAAAGCTCAGATAACTGACCCCACTGAGACGCACCACGGTAAGAGTGAAATTGTACCACTTGTTGAAATGAGCTTCCACTAAAACTCATCTGACCTACAGCCCGTGAATACAACTGCAGGAGATGACCCAGTAGCTTGTTTCAAACTGTTGGGGGTATGGAGGTTAGGATGGAACTGAAGTGACTTTAATTAAAAAACCCACATATGCTACCTGCAGATAGGAAAATGGACTGCATTCACGTACATTACGTTGCCTATATATGAAAATTTCAAGACTCAGTTGACTCAGTGCCACAAAACTTCCTGTGTTTTGCAAGCAGTTCAGATCTGAAGCATATGTGAAAACAGACATTTCTTGGTCTTCTTCACTCATGCCAAGGCAAATTGGCTTTATGTGCAGGTGGTAGAAATTGCTATATGGCTACAAGTCTGCATACCTACCTAGGCAAAACCATCTAGCTAAGTAGGCAGCTGGCTATCAACAATATTCACTTCTGAGGCAAGTATTATTCTAATATCTAAGGCCTATGTATGCATAAAATCAGGCCAGCGTAGTTTCTGTCAGAAAAAGCACCTTCCCTCTTTACCCATGGCATTTCTTATTTTGATACCTCTTTTTTTTTTCCCTCCCCAGAAAACTCCTATTACTGATTTTACCTAAGGTCCATAGGACCCTCTACAGCTGCATGAATGTACAATGGAATATTGAGGATGATATTTGTTCTTTACACATATCTATTCCCGTAAACAGCCTACTGTCTGAGGTCTTCAGAGCAAATTCGTCCTACACATACATGACACACAAGCAAGTTCCAGGACTACAGAACCATCATGGGTGTGCCTGTACATTCATGTGGTGTTCTGCCTCTGAAGGGGACATTTGGTCCCCTCCGAATTGTCACTTGCCTGTCTTGCAGGACCCACTTGTCCTCTGTTGCCCACCCAGCCAAAGGTTCCCCTCGGGTAATAGTGGGTCTTTGCCGCATAACAGGCCTGGTTGTCCATTCGTGCAAACTCATACGTGTCCCCTTACATCGTCCCTAGGAAAATGGAAAGGCTGGCTCTTCTGAGAGCTTTGTTGATGGTGTTTTTATCTGTGTCAAACCCGACATTGCCACGCGTCACTGGAGCTCTGTAAACCAACAGCTGCTCACACCCCAAGCTACTCTACTGCCGGTGCTGCCCAGCCTCTAGACTGAGGCATTTCCCACAGGAGGTCTGTCCTGTGAACACCCAAACTGGTCTGCAGAGCGTTCCTGAGCGGGATGTATGTGTAAAGCATGAAACTCTGGTGTGTAGCAAGGAGCAGAGACAGCAAAGTGTTACGAGGGGGTCCCTGCTTTGCAGAGAATTCCTGACACTGGACAGGTCTTCTCTAGGGGGAAGGATGGGGTAGTTCCATGGAGGTACTCCTCAGCAGCATGGGGGCACACATGGGTATGGCTGGTGGGTGCGCACAGGACAGGTGGAATTTGGGTTATGGTCTGTGCAGTGAGCGGCAATGCCAGACTTCAACTTGGAGATGTGCTGCTGCCCCATGAGCTCTGTCTTTCCTGCTCCATTCCTGCAGGATGGCCATGTTGGCTGCTGCAGCGCTTTGCCTGTGGGGAATAGGTTGTGTTTGAACCGTTGAGTGCATGTTGGGGGGGGTGGATTTTTACAGACACAGAGAGCATGCATATGGGTGTACATCAAGGGGCCTGGATGCTGAACAGCTTGCCATTTAAATGCACACTCGTGCAAGCTAATCTGCTCAGTAATGGCTAGCTGAGCGGACAGAGCTGCATATTCTCTGGAGAGAGGAAAGCTCTGCTCCTCATTTCCGCACTAAATTTCTCTAAAACAAACATGAGAGTAGACAAGGCCTCCTCCTGGGAACACGTTCAAGCTGCTCTTCATGTGTTTTTTACTTCACATATGATGATGCTAACATGTAACTACTTCCACATGAACCGCATTCTTGAATTATTGTTTTTTAATGGCATTGCTTATTCCAAGTGATGCTACTCTTGTACACTCACGACTATCCCATTGAGTGTTGCAAGCAGTAATCTGCTGCTTTATAAGCACCCCATGTCTTCCAACTACCTCATCGTCCTGAAGATGAGTTAGAAAATCAGCTTTCCACCTCTATTTATGTTCTAAACGGCATTGTTTCAAGGAAAGGCAGTCTGGAAGGCTTTTACGATGTCCATGCTGTGCAAGCTAGCTACAAAGCTTCCCATACTTACAGGACTGTGGCTGTGAAACATGGCTGTACACTGTTATTTGGATAATAGAGTATCCAGAGCATTCGTGGCTGTTGTGGGGAAACGGCACCAGGACAAGCACTAGGAAGGCTGGACAAGCCTGTGCAGCCAGCGTTAGGCTAAAGCAAATGGATTAATGTACTCTCAGTATAACTCAGCGCGAAGATCCCATAGAGTACTGTAATAAAATGGTAGCAGGGCAGCCATAAAAAGTGGCAGTAAGCTGACATAATAATACCAGGATAAATGTAGCAATAAGGTAACACAGGCCGCTGCAGTAAAGTAGCATTTTGATAATGCAGCAATAAGACACAACGGGATGCTGCAGTAAATTAGTTTGGGGAATCAGGCAGTAATAACGGCGCGTGCGGACAAACGGTGGTACATTTGTACCAGGTACTGCAGCAATAAAGATAACACAAGGCGTCCTAGTAATAAGTTACTACAGTAACAACAACACGATGCACTGTAAAGTTCTATCAGGATGCTTCCATGCTGCAGTCAAATCCTACAAGAGGTGGTAGCGAGACAATGAAGACAAAATATGCCCCATTTCGGACTGCAAAAATGAGTCAGTTTTCTGGTAACCCAGATTCTGGAATGGTCTCAGCAATACCAATCATATCACTCCCCGCTTTCAAGGAAGCTGAGGCAAGAGTGTTCCCCCATCCAGTCTATTACTTTGGTCTGGAAATACAAAATTGACTCATTGTCTCTTCAGCCAAATTGTCACAGACTGTGGTGAAGTTCTTCGGTCAGTCCTTACTCAGGTGAAACCCCGGTGATGTCAGTGTGTCCTTTGCCTTGGAAAGGATTTGGCTCTGTCATCTTCTGGCATGGGTGATGCTTTTAGCCCACAATTATTTCTGTTTTGGGGTGGGGGAAGGGGAATCCAGGTACAGAACATCTGACTGTACTGGTCTGTTTCCTGAAATGCACAAATAAATTGAGCATCCTGGAAAAGTCAAAGCAATGAGGACCAAATCTGTTCCGTCTGTCATGCGTGTATGCGCACGTGAATAATCCTGCTGGAGTCGGTGTGAGTCCTGGGTGCATCCGTGGGCAGGGCTTGGCCTCACCCTGTTCTGTGTCTGCAGCTGAGTGACAGAAGCAGTGTGCCTTCTCAAGTTTTATTTTTTTATATTATCTCTTTTCCTGCTTTTTCCATATATTTTTTTAATTTAACCTCACCTCTGTGTGAAATGTCCTTAGAAAAAAAATCAGCTTGCCATAAGACAACGTGCAGCATGGTGGGCAGAAAATAGTTGTGTCCATTTGCTGTCTTTGTACCCTTCAGTGAAGGGTAAAGCATTCTGGAAAATAACCAGCAACCACTGTTATACTCAATAATCATCAGGCCTAAGGGTTTAGTCAAAGCATCTATGTCAACAGCAAGGCCTGAATGGAGTGTGTGTGCTAGATAACAAGATGGTCTCCCGGGAAAAAGGATGTAAATAGGGCACCGCTGCAGACTCCTGACTAGCAGGAGCAGCTCACAGCTGGCTCTGGCTCCTTCAGCCAGTCCCAACAGATACGAATTTTCTGCCACATCTTTCTGACCCTTTACACAAGAGCTTCGTTATCCCTTTTGTGTGGCTTCCTCTGTTTCTAGCTGACTGTGCTGTGTTCAAGTTTTGAGCAGTGTCCTGATATGCCTTGGCTTGGCTCTTGCCTTAAACTCCTTGGCTTGCTCTTATTGTGGTTTAATGATTAAGCGGGATTATTAAAGTAGAGCTCACAGTAGGGTAAGATAGGCTAGGTTATCATGATTTTGTCGTTTAAGCTGTGAGCAATTTTGCAGCTTCTCAACACTGTTTATAACCTGAGACGGAGAACAAGCGAGGCGGCTGCTCAGCAGAACAGTGAGCTGATGAACAATACGCTATCTTCATGCCCATACGTACTTTGAACTTACTGGTGAGGAGAAATGCTTTGTAGTGAGAAAAGTAATCTCACGGCAGGAGAGAGTCAGACCTGATCAACTTTTTCATGTGATACAGATTTTGCTTTGCCAGCCCCTAGCATCTGCAAAGCTCGCAGCTAAGAGCCAGCAACCTTCTAATCCTGCTGCTAAGCATTTGGAAACAAGCTTTTCAAAAGGCTGGCTTTACACAGCAATGCTATTACTTGAAGCCTTTTAATGTGAATTTATGGCTATTGCCACAAGTGTCAGTGTAGCTGCCCTCTCACATTTGTAATAGGAAACTGCGGATTCACCCCATGCAGAGGGTGGGTGTTAGTGGGCAGAATTTAGGGAGCAATTTGCAAGCTTGGGGCTCAAAATGAGAGGCACCTGAAGAAGTCTAATGCTGTTTGAGATGTTCAAAAGTGACCGGGTAATCCATACGGCAGCAATGACACCGGATTTACCAGTGCATTCCTGTCTGGGGGCCCAGAAGATACACTGAAACATGTAGCAGAGGACAACGCTCTGTGGGAAATGGCATTGATCCCTGAATATTGCTCTCTGTCAGCAGAGATACTAAACTGAGCCTTTCTCACTCACTTTTGGGGACTTAAACCATGCCATCCATTCCATAAATAGTAGGCGAGAGCCAGCCCTGAGCAGCACCTTCTATGGGTGGACTAGAAGTCCACATCTGGACTGTAGTGATCAGTCCCTTTTGGATCCTTGTCAGGATTTCTCACGCCCATCCACGTGCAGGTTATTCCCACATGCCACATGGCTTCATAGCCCAGCACCAATGGGGGTCTGATTCGTGCCATAATTCAGCGTGAGCCTGATGCCATGTGGATACATGTGGATACACCAGATAAAAAAAGTCAAACGATGCTTTATACAACACATCATTTCCCCTAAAAGCATCTGGGATTCTGAAATGCCGCACTCTGCTCTTCAGAGGTCATTTGGGGCCAAACACAGGAAAATGAGGCACTGTGGGATTTTCCTCTACAAGGAAAAAAAAACCCGAAGGGCCTCCTACCTCCATGGAGTGATTGAAGGCATCCAGACCAGGGCAGCAAGTTCTGCCTGTGGGGACTTGCCCAACACCGGAGGCTGATGGTTTCTCTCCAGGGCCACATCCCCACGCCGGCAGAGGACAAGCCCTGGGGTGGAGGGGAGTCCCGTGGGGGGTGACGGTGGGGTGTGGTGGCTGTTCCACGAGGAGCATGAAGGGGAGCTCCCGGAGGGTGGATGGGGTCTGTGAAGCCCTGCCGCAGGGGACACGAAGCATCGTTCTCCGGTGCTGCCCCACAGCGCGCTGGTGAAACAGCCGGGGCAGGGGAGGTGAGAAGAAGCCTCCCCTCGCATTGAACTCCTTGTCGCCCACCCTCCCGGCACAGTGGGAATGTGTCGTTTCGGCCCCGGACGGCGGCGGGCNCGGGCGCTGCCGCGGGGGCTGCGGGAGCGGGGAGCGGGGGGCCCGCCTGCCGCCGCCTGCGCCGGCCCCCCCGCCTCCGCAAGGGGGTGGTTAACCCTTCCTGAGGCACCTTCCAGCTTTTGCGAACGCGGAAAACAAAGGCTTTGCTCCGAGCTTGAAAGCTCTGTCAAATGCCTGGGGTGTGTTGAAGCCACCTGGTTCCCCGCAGCCCACGTCCGTGCTGCTGTCAGCTACCACCTCCTCTGTGACCTGCATTGCCTTCCCCTGGCGCCAGCACCCTGACAAAAGCTCCGCTCGCCCCGAAAAAGCTGGGAAGCGGCCCATCGGTGAGCTGGGTGCGCTGCCTCGCCAGAGAGCGAGACCTGTGGCTGACTGCAGCTCTCAGGTGTGAAAGGTCCCAGAGCTGAGAGGCGTTTGCAGCCCGAGCTCTCCTCTTCAGCAGGGTCAGCCCCTGCACGCCTGTGCAAGCCAAGCCGCAGAGCTATGAGATGTGACCACCAGCAACCCCACTCCGAGGGCTGTGCCACCTCCCAGACCTGCCTGTGACCCCCCCCCCGACTCTGCCCAGCCGCCACAGCTCAGGACCACTGGGCTGAAGTGAGTTACATGCTTTCGTCCTTCAGAGCATCTCTGTTTTCTGTGTGCCATTTGTCCCTGCAGGACTTGTAACCTCTGCTGGTTCTGAAGCAGCAGACCAGTACAGACCTGGGAAACCAATACCTTCATCAACTCTGCCCCCTGCTTAGCACACACAAGAGTCCATCTTTGATATCTTGGGAATCAGACTGAGACAGTTGCCATGTGCAGCCCTTTGTCCTGCAGGACAGGCTTAACTGCTTTGTTTATTTACCTTCAAGCCATCCTGTGGCTCTGCTCATCAGAGCATCGGTGCACCTCCACGTGTCATGCTGCTGGCAAGCCGGATCACTGTTACACCGCATCTTCCCTGCATCCCGTTGCTTCAGCACCTGTGGTTCTCAGCTGCCTTTCCCCCTCGTCACTCTTCAGTCTTGCTTTCTCTGACCCCCTGGTCTGTGCTGCTCATGACGGGATTGTCAAACAGACATTTCCCTGCTTAAACTGGCTGAAGAATCCATCTCTTCACTAAAATAAATGCTCCTCAAGGGCTGCCATGTGCAAATTTACTGAGTGCTGTATCTGCTTTGCAATTACAAAAACAAGGGGACAGGGATGCTTATGTGGGTTTGGACTCACCCATCTTGGAATCTCAGCCCCACAGAGCAATTTGGCCTGTGAGCAGGACTGGCACATCCTGAGCTCAGGCTGTAGCAGCACCTTGGCAAAAGCAAGTCTGCAGCATTTGCCTGGACGCTGTGTTCAGGGCTGCTTGGACGCTCTGTCACCTCCGGGACAGCTGAAATCTCTGACACCATTTTCTATATGTGTGTCTGTCAGTGCAGCTGCATATTTGTTTATACAGACGGAAGCAGGGAAGGCCTCAAGTCCTTCCCTCAGTCGATGGCTGATACCAGATGTTAGATCCTCCATGCTGGGGCACAGACAGATTTTGGGCATGGTCTGGCCAATTCAAGCAAACTCGTGCTTTCCGCGGTCTAGAAAAAGCTTGTATTGCCAGTACCAGCAACACCCTCAGCCAGCCCTGCTCATACACACACACACACATCCAACACATGGGAAAAACCCATCTTTCTCTGCTCAGCGTGACGCATCATCTGCTGTAGGCCACCTGCAATCTGCAAGCCCTACCCTGTAGCCAAACTCCTGAGCTTCTGCATGTCATGCTTTTCGGGTAGGTAGCTACCCTACCCCAAAAGCCTGTCCTCCTGTGATGACCTGCCTCAGGACGCAGAGATGCTTTGCTGCATTGCCAAACTCCTCTGCTGTGCCCTGCCACCCCCGCTGCAAAACAACCCTCACAGCCAAAGCCGGGCAGAGCTTAGCTGCCTTCTGCCACCCTTTAATTAGAGAGCGTCAGAGCCTGATGGTAAGCAGCACAGCAAACCACAGGCTTCTCAAATGTGGAAGCAATGGCAAGAGAAGTGCTAAGAGCTACCTGCACCAAATAGGAAATTAAATTGGTTGTGTGGGCTTTCTCCTTCTCATCTTGGGTATTATTGACCTGATGAGTATGGCAGCAATTTTGCATCACTGTAACCATGGTTTGGGTATCACCTTTCAACTCGTCTGCCGGGGCTTTGAGGTTTCTAATGGGTCACAGGAATGACGTGCCCTGGCTGCAGGTGAGGGGACCTGGATCAGCATCCTACTCTTGGCTCCCTGCCTGGCCACTGGGGCATCGCTGCAGCCCACTCTCGTGGGACTTGGCCTTCCCTCCCTGACTTTCTTGTCTAACCAAGCAAGCAGTTCCCAGAAAACAGTCAAGCTACTATATTAAGGTGATCCTGCCCTCAGTGTCTCTTTGTTTCTGGGGAGTCTTAAGCAAATCAAGTTGCAGAGTATACACAGAGCACCACAGTCTCCACGTCAGACGAAAGGACAGTCCAAAAGGAGAGAGAGGGCAAGAGAAAAAGCTCTGTGTTTGCATTCATCTCTGACATGATGGATTCCTCCTTCCTGGAAGCAGCCTTGGCATAAATAAAGCCAGTAAAGGCTTTTGTGCAAGAACTCCCTTCACTACCAATAGTCATGGAGTCATAGATAATAAAAGACCTGGCAGCTCATCTTGCATTGCTCCCCGTAATCAGCAGGATTTTTCCTACTGAATATTCACCAAGATTGCTTTATCTAGCATGCCTCTGAAGCCTCCGGGGATGGGACCTTAGCAGATGCCCTCAGGAACACATTTTTCCATTCTTGAAGAATTGTTACTGCAAGGAAAAAACCAAACGTCTGATATAAAGCACAAAAAGCCATCTCTGAGTAAGTTTAAAAACAGTTGAGAGCCATCTGTAGGCCACAAATAGCAAAGGTGTTCAGCACTGTAGGTTTTTTCCCCCAAGTACTTCCCTTCATGTATTTATTTTTTTTTTGCATTGTCTTGAGTTAATTGCACTTTGCATCAACATCCACTCTCCATTGTGACACCGTGTAGATATTTGTGGACTATCATGTCTCTTTTCAGCCTTATCCCCACCTCGACTATAACAGCTGAGGCTCTTCTTGTATGCCAGTTTCTCAAAGATTGCTATCAATCAGCTTTGCTGCCTTTCTTTTTCTTTAAAAGATCACTCAGGAAAAGGTAATAATGTGAAGACAGAAGGGCTGTGCTCATCCATACAGCACAATTATCCAGTTATTTGCGTAAGTGAGGTATTGCCCTGGCATCGTGCTCTTTGTAGCAAACTACATGCATGTGTCACACATGTTGTGGTGTAACATATTTGTTAAATCTATTTATTGCACATCTTTGACCACTTTACCCACCTTCATCCCACACTGCCATCTGTTCCGTGGCTACCACCCCCCATCCGCTCTCTTGAGTACCTATGGAGGGCTGCCAGGAAAATGGTTCCTCCTTTTCTTGCCAAATTTGGAATTTCAGTTGCGAATTTACCCTAGCAAGAGTGCCAAGGGGAGACAGAGTCAATGCCAAACCCGCTCCAGCTTTCCTGTTGGGCACATTTTCAATTCTGTCACGCTAGCTGAAAAGGGGCACTGACTCCCATCAGAAAGGGGTCATGCCCAATGCTGCAAGAGGAATCAGCAGTTGTGCCCAGTCCAGGAGGAGCAGATCGTCAAAGGTTTTAAAACTGTAGTATCTGTAGGATCGGAAAATAATCCTATTATTGACACGCATGACATTCTCAAAACCCTGTACATTTATCCTGATGGAGATTAATGCACCTGGCTGCAATGAGTGAAGGTCCTTTTGAAAACAGTTCCAATAAAATATCTTAAAACCACCCAGACCACTCCCTCCTGGAATCATTTTTCCAAAGAATGGGCTTGCATAATATCCACAGGGTGCTTTTGTTTGCATGTAATACAGCCATCCTGCAGTCATGTTAGAGAAAGCTTTGTACAACACTGTTCCATCATGCTTGGTCAACACATACATACACATACAAGGAGATCTTTCCAAAGCCAGGTAGGGCTTTCTATGCACAAGTTCCTCATAAAATAAGGCAAATGTAAATAAGGCAAATGTGTTTTTTCCTATAGTATACCCCGCAGGTGCTTTTATCCGGAGATAATGTGTGCTCCCCTCAGTGCTGTACTAGCGCTGCAGCCAGGCATGAGACATTGCTGAGATTACCAGCCTGCTCCCGGTGACTCATCCCAGCTGAGCATTTGTGTGGGAGCGCACTTGAAATGATCCAATTTACTTGTTCCCCTGAAGGACCACAGGAGCACCTGCTGCAGTGGGGTCTTTGCTGGCAATATGTGCGGCAAAGGGAACAGAGCTCGACCTGGTTCAATGGGCTTCATCTCAGTGGGGCAAAAGTAGGTGCTCCGCTTCGGCTGATGGAAGATCCCCATGGCAGAGGAGGTTGAGAAAGAGGTCCCAGTGAGCCCCCTTCCCACTCCCTTTGTCTCCATCCTTGGAGGCAAGGACTCAGTTGATGAGCTGGTGACTCAGAAAGTCCTTTGATCTTCTTGGCCTGCTGCCCTCCCACCATCTCAGCTCCCTTGAGGCTGCTGAGCTCCTGTGTGTGTAAATCTTGGCCATCACATCCTGCCTCTCCAGCGTGCTTGGATAATGGCCTGGAATACAGGATCATCGCTTGCATCAGGGGTGCAATTTGTGATTGTCATGGAGGGGGACACCACCATCCACACGAGGCTACACAACAGTGATGATGGGAGGCTTGAAAACGCAGGCAGAGCGCAAGGCATTAACCTCAAACCTGCTGAAGGCAACCTGTCCCTGCCCCAGCAACATCCTGAGAGGTCACATACCGGGTGACACACTTCCCTCCAGGGCCAGGTGGGGCCATGCACCGATTGCAGGGTTTTACAGGGAACTTCAAAGCATGGTGCAGACTCTGTGTGGGCCCGCGGAGGCATGAATTTGCTCCCAACAGGAAGCATTTCTCTACCCCCTCGGCTAAACTGTAAATTTAAAAGCAAACACAAATTGCAACTGGCTGTTTTCAACATCACACGCCAAAGAAGTGTCAAGGTCTGTGATACCAGGCAGAAGTAGTGCCCAATATTAGAGATGGAAAATTAATTTCTATTAGCCTATGAGCCTGTCATTCCTAGGCAAAGATGTCTTTGACGAATTCCATCTCTTCTTGTGTTAACAAATTGCCCGCACGTAGATTGCAGTATCTCCAAGATTTATTCACTATTTGAATATACTTGCCAAATATTTACTTGCCAGAGAGTTATTCCTGGAGAAATTCTTGATCTGCAGCTCATTTGCAAAGTGGTTGCTACTGGCATTGGATAGCTGAAACTCAAGCAGCTTTGTTTAGTTTTGCTTGGACACAAAGGTCACCTGGTATTGTCTCTGCCACCCAAAAATATGGATGCAACTGTCGCAGCGGGGTTAGCTCAAACTTCCTCTAATATTTGTTTTAATTTGACTGTTTCCATAAACATTGCTCTAAGTCAAGTTCTAAGTCAGAACATTCCTGAAAATAAAAGGGGTGTGAACACAGTCAAACTTAAATAATTGTTTGTTTATTTACTGAAAAACTGTAGTCAGTGTCATTCACTGTGTTCTGAACGCAGGTGCTGTACAGGGTTGTATCCAGCCGCAGGGTGGGTGCCTACAGTATTTATAATGCTAAAAATTCCATGGAAGTTATTAGAATCTCCTTGTTTGGGAAAAACCAGCAAGCTTATATTCCAGCCTTGCCACCCAGGTGGTTTTTCATTCCGACAGATAATAATTGTATCTTAAGGCTACTAGAAATCACCAATCCATAATTAAAAGGCTGCTGGTTTTAATGTACATAGAAAAGGCCTACCACTAACTTTAAAGGTATACAATAAATCAAACTTTATTTTCTCACCACTCGCTAGTACTTTATTTCTCTGAGAGTTGGCACCACTCCAAGACTCAACTTTTAGGAGGAAAAGAGCAATTGTTGGCCCCCTGGACTTCATGGAAGATGTGGCTGATTATTAAAAAAAAAAACCCAAACAAACCACAAAACACTGTTCCTTCTAAGAGAACACAACAAGAAAACAACAAAACAAGCAACAGGTCACGGATTTCAGGCATTTCTTTTGTCTTATTCCATCCATCCATCCTTTACTCAAACTTAGGACAGGTACTTAGGAAGGAAAAGGACCTCTTCTCCCAGCATCTTGATCAAAAGCATGTTTTTCCTTGAATATCTTTGGAGTTAAGTCTGTGTGTGTGTGTCTTAATCCATTTGTGTGTCAGGCTAAGAGCTATTTTGAAGCTATGTGCAAGTACTGCTCATATTTTACTGGAGCAGCCAAAACTAAGGGACTTTTGGTATGTGATCAATGCCTACTCCCATTTGTTACACCATTAATTAAAGGGACGTAAGATACAGTTTTAATTAGGGTTGTGCTGAATCAGCAGCTGAGCTCTTGACATTGCAATGAAGTTAACTTTCAAATAAAAGGCTGAGACCCACGGCCCTTCCCTGGCAGAGCTTCTGCTGGCTGACCTAGACCTGCTTGGTTCCCAGAAGGACATAGCAAACCCTTTGGTTAGTGCAGACCTAGAGCCCTGCCCCACTTACCTGTAGTCAGCTGTGAATGGCCCAGCATACTCCTTTCTCCTCCCTGTAATTAGGAATGGCTACGTTCTTTGTCTCGGTCTCTAAAATATATACGCTGGCTGTAAACTAGGAGAGCTTTCCCAGAGACTCCACCAGAAGGCCACCAGGCTACACGGCTGTCGCATGGCGGAGCTGGCTTGTTTGTAAATATGGGGGATGCAGACAATACAGCTGATGATACAGCCTCACTGGGAGGGAAAATGAGAGGCGCAGAGACAGTGGATCTAGAGTGACCAGTTCCCCCAAAACGAAAAGTATATAAGCAAATGCCTATCTCCCAGGACGGACCTGGGCAGGTGGGGAGGCAGCAGTATGATGCCCTCACACAAAAAAAAATGAAGTTAGGCAGCAGATAAAATGACAGAGTTAACAGGGAACAGAGAACGGTGAAGAATTTCCTTAGCAGTGGAAGAAACATGTCTTCCTGAATTTTGCCTTACCCTGGCTTTGTTGGAAGACTTGCTGCAGTTGCATGTTGCAGTGAGAATATGAATCACGGAATCACGGAACCTTCAGAGTTGGAAGGGACCTCTAGAGATCATCTAGTCCAACTCCCCTGCTAAAGCAGGATTGCCTAGAGCACATTAGTCAGGACTGAAAGTCTCCAGAGAAGGGGACTCCGCAACCTCCCTGGGCAGCCTGTTCCAGTGCTCTGTCACCCTCACCTCATGCATGGGGAGTATCTCTATAGAGTATGCGTATAGATTCTGTAGTCTCTTTCATGAGCCCTCCCCAGCAAGGCACCTGCTTTCTCGTTCCTTGAGTGAGATCCAACACTGGCCACTCCTGCTTTTTAATGTGTTGACCATTATGTAGAACCAAAATGGCAAATCCTCCTCTTAATACTTGTGAAGGTGTCACCCAGTCTCCACATGACTAGTCCCTGCCTGGAAATGGTGCCGCCCTCCATGGCTCCTGGCTCTCCACCAGCTTCACTGGTGAGGCAATAGCTAGGCCTCCTTGTCCTTGAGGATCAGTGCTCACAGGTATCTAGAAAATATCTGTGTGTTTGCAGAGCTTCCACAATGATGGCAACTGCACAGCCTTGTACCAGGGAAGGCAGAGACACGTGTGACTCTCAGGTTAGCTCACTAGTGATGGCACACGTAGTGACAAGACTATGCGTCTGTATATGCCACAACACTTAAAACCCTTGTTTGGTTGACATACACTGTGGGCAGCATGATTTCAAAGAGGTTTTAACTAGAAATTTTGTAATTTATTGGTTGCAATGCAATAAACTCATTTCCTCAAGGTCTCTGTGAAGGCAGCAGGCACTAAATTTTCCTTTCCAAGCTTCCCTCCATGAAGTAATATATTTATTAGTATTAAAACTTTACTATTTTAAAGGTTTTGTTAATAAATGTTGTATGGTCTGCCCTGTTTGTGTTTTACTGGTGTATGTGAATAATTTCACTCCCTGTGGTCCAATGTACTTGTTATTGTTCATCCCAGAAAGAGAAACAGGTCTAACTGGCTCCCGTACAGCTGGAGAGTGTGTGTACCATCTGACTATAGCCTCTATAAATGGTGGCCTTTGCATAACTTTCCTGTGCCATCCGTACAGCAACTGGCTGGCAGCAGAGGCAGCACTTTAGGAGTCAGTGTCCTGGAATACAGCAAACTCCGAAAAAGCAGGTTCTGATCATGGTTACTTTTGTATAAACAGAGCTTTAACTCCGCTGTAGATGATGGATCAGTATTTGCTTTACCTGAGCATCCTGGAGCAGGTTGTCAGTGAGAGCTGATCCGTAGGATGCTGTGTGCATACCTACGCTACCTGGACCACCAGCCACCCAACACAGACCGGCCTCTCCAAGTCCTGTCCCGGCATGCTCTCCCTTCCCTGTAGAAGCACTGCAAACAAAAAGCTGCTTATTATTTCTGAGGTTGTCCTTAGGCTGGTCAATGCCTTTATTCTTTTAGAGGGATCACAGCACTCCACTTACTCCTGATTGGAGGCTGAGGGGCGCAGATTTAGGGAGCTCCTACAACTAAGTGGCATAGGTTTCCAAAGAGGTGCAGAGATCAATTAAATCCTAAAGAAAAGTTCTGTCAGCAGCGCTGCTTATGCAAAACAACCCGTGCCAGATCTCACCACCTTTCACACCCCCCCTTCTCCAAATCACAAACACAAGCTGGCAAATCATGTGAGAAGCTGTGCAGGAAAAAATGACATTCAGGTGGTGGTCCAGATGGTGCCAATTTTGAGGGAAACATGCGAGTGCATAATAGAGCCCCACACGCTCCAAGGCGTGAAGGGCAGTCTACTGCCACTAGCACAGGGGACCAGTGGCAGCCACGCATGAGGTATTGGGGTGGCCTGGGCAAGAGGTTCAGAAGGAAAATTTCACTGTAAAACCATCTGATTTACGTTTCCTCACCTGTCGCAGCAGCTAGTTTTTCATTGGCTTTCTCTTGCCTAAGGATGCACTTTTCCTTGTTAGCATCTTTGTCCAGCTGCTGCTGCGAGAAAGCAGCCACCATGGCGGCGGGGGGTGGTGGTGGTGTCAGAATTAATGTTCCTGTCTCCTCACAGCAGCCAGGCAGGGCAACAGCTTGAAATCTGCACGCACCCTAAATGTTTCATCCTTCCTTTCCCTCCTTCCCCTTCAAACATACTGCTTCTCCCTTCCCACTCAAACTGCAGCATGGGTCTTCTTCTGAGTGGGCTGGTGAGGAGCAATACAGAAAAGGCATTTTTGGAGCAGAAAATTTCTGTTCAAGCAGAAACTCAGGTAATGAGGAATGAACATGGTACCAAACCAAGAGCCATCACTTCTGCAAAACCCTTGTAGATTATGTAGGGCTGAATTTCCAGCAAGAAAGTCAAAAAGACCCAGGGAGACTGGAGGACTCTCTTCAGTGTGGGTGCCCACCTCACTGGGCCTCTGTCCACCCAATTGCTCTTGCTATTATTAGGAGACCTAATAGCAGCCTTCCAGTACCTGAAGGGGACCTATAAGAAAGCTGGGGAGGGGCTGTTTGCAAGGGCATGTAGCGATAGGACGAGGGGCAATGGCTTTAAACTAGAGCAGGGCAGGTTCAGATTAGACATCAGGAAGAAGTTCTTTACAATGAGGGTGGTGAAACACTGGCACAGGTTGCCCAGAGAGGTGGTGGAAGCCCCATCCCTGGAGACATTCAAGGCCAGGCTTGATGAGGCTCTGAGCAACCTGATCTAGTTGAAGATGTCCCTGCTTACTGCAGGGGGTTTGGACTAGATGACCTTTAAAGGTCCCTTCCAACCCAACACATTCTATGATTCTATGATCTCCAGAGGTCCTTTCCAGCCCCTACCATTCTGTGATTCTGTGAGTTGCTCATTGATAATTCTTCTAAATTTATGCATTTATGCATTTATCTATTTTTAACAGTTATGAATTTTTTTTTTAGTAAAATAATAACAATAATAAAGCCTTTGTTTCTATACTCTGTGTTTTTCCAGCATCAAACCTTGCAGTCCTCAGCCGAGTTCCGGTACCTTTTACTGCAGCATCACAAATCTGTCAAATGCCAATCGAGTGCTCCCAGGGACAAGGCAAAGATCTCATGCTTTCACAAGGAATCTTTTAGGTGCTATCATTGCCCCCAATAACTACATAGCAAATGATTTTTTTTTTTTTTTCACTTGAGGGTGGGACTTTCATGGTTTAAACATTCTTCTGCAGCAGAATGCAATGAAACAGAAAATGCCTACTAATTCTGAATTAAGTTAGAAAAAAAAATTGACTTTCATTTTGATCCAAGTGTTGGACTTGGGTAAAAGGAAATTATTTCATTCTACCTTTACTTTTTATTATATAATTCGATTTGACATTAACATAATTAAGAGAAAGCCGTTTAAAGTGTGACATTAAAGATGATCAAAATTGAACATTTCAAGTCAAAATGGCTTTTTAATCAGGTTTTTTGTTTGCTTGTTTGCAGGTTTGTTTCACAAGAGTTTGTTATCAAGTGTGTTGTCATCTTGCTGTGGAAAATTTCAGTTTAGGTGAATTAACCTTTTCTGACAGAAAAAAAATCCCTTTCCGAGGGAAAATGTCCATTTATCTCACTTCCTCACTGAAAATTTTAACTTTATTTATTCTAATGACCTGTACTACTTGCCAACTTATAAAGAGGCATTTCCAAAGAAAGCTGTTACTTCTTTGAATGTATATAGATTATCTATAGCAACAGTTTCTTGAAACAAGGGAAAAAAACACAGAAATATTACCAAAAAAACCCAAAAGGCAATGTTATTGAAAAGATAAATAAAATCCTAAGCCAGTTTCACTGCAATGCTAGTGGTGTCTTTCCTGAGGGGAAAAAACTATGTTGTGAAGCTGTTCTTGACTATAGTTGCAGAATTTAATTACATTAATTTATTTAAGTTAATTTAAGTTATTTATTTAATTTAATTAAGCCTTATTATATGGGGTCAGTCCAAGGGGAGTGTCGGTATTTAAGTTGTGCAAGGGTTCATTTTTACCTTTGCTTCTCAGTTGCAGTGTTAGGATACCCCAGCCATTGTCTGACTGGAATGCATGGGACACAGCTGCAGTGCATGGGACGTGACAAGCTGTACGTCTCAGCAAGTCAGGTGTGGGGACACCAGTGCTCAAGGCCTCAGCCTACTAAAGGCTCTGATCACAACCAGATAACTTTCCTCCACAGGCAGGAGTTCATTTCTGGTCTGAAGCTTAATTGTGTTTCCTTATGTCATGTCTGAGCAGCTAACAGCAAGGTCTAGGAGGAAAAGGTGTTCAAGAACATTTTGGCGTTTTTAAGTGCCATCTCTCTTTCGTCCGTCTGTTTCTTGTGGGAACAAGAGAAGTCTTCCAGTAGGAAGAACAAAGTACTACCCTCCACCTCAGAAGGAGAAAGAAGTTCAATCAGGGAATCATATAGAATCATAGAATGGTTTGGGTTGGAAGGGACCTCAAAGTTCTTCTAGTTCCAACCCCCCTGGCCTGGGCTCAAAGCCCCATCCAACCTGGTCTTGAACACTTCCAGGGATGGGGCATCCACAACCTCCCTGGGCAACCTGTGCCAGTGTCTCACCACCCTCACGGTAAAGAATTTCTTCCTAATATCTAAGCTAAATCTCCCCTCTTTCAGTTTAAAACCACTACCCCTTTTCCTACCACTACACTCCCTGATAAAGAGTCCCTCCCCATCTCTCCTGTAGGCCCCCTTTAAGTACTGGAAGGGTCCTATAAGGTCTCCCCGGAGCCTTCTCTTCTCCAGGCTGGACAACCCCACCTCTCTCAGCCTGTCTTCACAGGAGAGGTGTTCCATCCCTCTGATCATATTCGTGGTCCTCCTCTGAACTCGCTGCAACAGGTCTGCTTTCCCGTGCTGAGGGCTCCAGAGCTGGACTAAGTTCTCCGTGTGGGGTCTCACCAGAGCAGAGTAGAGGGGCAGAATCACCTTCCTCAACCTGCTGGCCACGCTTCTTTTGATGCAGCCCAGGATACAGAAGAAATGATTCATCATCAGTAGGAAATACAGAAATTTTGAAATTCCAGTTCTCAGTTTACTTGAAAAAAATATAGTTTAGGAGGTAATCATTTAACTGAGGTGTTGATGACCCTCAGCAAATTCCTGACAAGAAAAATCACTTGTTCCTCTTCTGGTCCCCACCATGGCTCACTCAATCCCTCCTCTCTGCTGAGTCTGGTTAACTCATTTCATAGTCACTCATGACTGAGCAACGATATGGAAAAATGTAGTATGTAATGGAAACCTTGACCTGTCAACTCGTGTGGGCTGGTGCCAAGGAGGCTGCTAATTATAGCCCAACATGTAAATACTCCTGGAAGATGATTGTACTTATTTGGAGTAGTGCAATATTAATTAAATACTTTGATTATTTCTGAGATAGACTTTGTGAAGGAGGGGGAGAGGTTGTCAAGGGAATTAACCTTTTCACTGCTGAGAATAAGCTTCTCTTCCCCAGAAACGGCAGCAGAAGGCTAAATCTGAGTTTTCCTCCCTGTTTTCTCCCTCCTCTTGTCTTTGACTTACTCCCATGTCACCTCCCATCATCATCTGCTTGCCCTTGGTCTCCCCTGGCTCTGTGTTCGTGCCAGTTCCTCAAGATCATGACTTACTTGCCTCCTCAAGCAGGCAGAAACCCAAAGGGGATGGATGAGGAAGAGCTTCTGGCAGGGAACCATGGTGGTTCTTGTCCGAAGCCAGAACCTCTGGCTGCCTGACCTTCCGCACTCACAAAATTCCCCGCAGTGCCTGTCTCTGGAAAGCCCAGAAACATCCAGCTTCCAGCTCCTACACTGGGATTCCCATCAGCTTTCAAGTACCAACACAAAATCTTCCCTCCTGGCTCAGGTTGCCCTGAATTGGTCTCATGGTACCTGCCTCAATGCAACAGCCTCCTCCAGCTGCACAGCCCCATTTATGAAACAGCAAGTCTCAGCCCCAGCTTATGCAGCAGCCAGAGGACACAGAGCATCACTCAGCCGTGGTGGGGACGGACATCTGGGCAAATGCACCTGCTCCTGGGAGAGGTGGGAGAGGGAAGGGGAAGCTGGTGCACAAAGCTGCAAACCAGAGGAGCTGGGACCACCTCTGTAAAAAACTGCTGAAGGCTTTGGTGGGTTCAGAAACGGCAGGACAAGATGCCACTGCCTCTGACTCACCCTGAGAAGCAAATGCACAGCGGTAACATTGCATATGAGAGGCAAAGACTAAGAACAGGAGTTGCAGTCAAAGCAAGGAAAATATATTTGGCTTTTCAGTTTGTGCAAGACACAAAGCTGAGCTCGGTCTGATGAACGTTTCACAGGGGTCCTGGGTTTGCAGGGAGCCTGGGGCCGCCCTACAAGCAAGGCAGCTCAGGCGGAGGCAGGTTGCAGTAGGCACTCGGCCAGGGTGTTGGTGGGCAAAGCAGACTTCCCAGCCTGGAGCTAGCTTCTTAGCAAGCCTCAGGCCACATTTCAAATGAGTTTGATGCTACCTTTTGAAGAACTCTACAAGAGATGTTGAGCTGTTGAGTCCAGCAATATCTCTGAGCAACTTTGGGGACAGTGTTTTCCAGCAAGGCAAGTTCTTAATTTCAAGTGAGTCACAGCTTTGTGTTGAATGAATCCTCCGTGTATGGCCTTGGGACAGTCACATGTTTGCATCATTTCAGCACAAACTAAACCTGCCGTTCTCGCACCATGTCTTGAGGCACACCATGGCGTGCCTCAGTTTCCCTCTCCATTGAGTGCCTGGGCAGTATACCCTGCATTGCGCCCACACAGCACCAGAAAACCAGGCAGCATGGAGAAGCCAAGTCTTGCATCTCCCAGGGATTTTGTGCCCTGCAGAGGTCCGGCTCATTTACTCATGGTCCAAATAGGCAACCAGCACTATTCTGACAGTACCAAAACCAACTCTCCTAATTGCCATCAACATACCTGAGTGGGAGCACTGAGGGGGAGCTGAATCAGTGCCTCTGCAGGGAGCATGACAGCTCTGCTTTACCCAGGTAACGACCCTGGTCTCCCATTCATCTTTTCACTGCAGTCTGTAGGACTGGGGAATTCAGTCTCTTGTCTGGAGCAGATAAGTAAGAGATGGTTGTGGGTCAGAGCTGCCACTAATGCACTGTCAAGGACTCTCCGCAGCTGCACAGCATTGTCTTGAAGATGCAGGGGAAGGACGAGTGCTATTTCTGCCCCGGGAAGGCAGAAGACGCTAAATCAACATAATGAGAGCTGATGAGAAACAATAGAGGCATCAGGACAGCACAGAGAAAGGGAGAGTTATGAGACCTGGATGCTGTGGGCCCAAGAGGCACGGGGACACGCATGCTAATTTCTCCTTTCTCCTGCAGCCCTACGGACCACGGGGGACTCTGTAAAAGCAGTGATGCTGGGAAAGGATGGTGCTGTTCCACGGCCAACTGCCCCTCTGTGAGGGGTGGGGTGCCAAGGCCACCTCCTGTGGCAGGGTTTCCATCTGGCGACGTGCTAGGGCACGCCCCGGCTGAGGGATGGCTGCAGACTTCTCCCCTCTCGCCCCCATGGGAGGCACAAACCCTGGAGGCAAGCGCGGGGGGACATTCCCTGCATGGCGGCAGAAGCTCTCCCTCCGGATTGCAGCTTTACAAATACCCAAGGCAAAGTGCGCAAAAGCACTCCCTCACACTGCTTTGAAGAGCTCGGGTCTTGCTCCAGCCAGCTTCCTCGGGGTGCATACCCTGGCCAGCAGTGCATCCATCAGCCCCCCCACCGAAAACACTGAAGACGTGCAGGTTCTTCATGGTCTGTATGTGAGTGAAAACAGGACAAAGCACAGGAAAGCAGAACTGGCCAAAGACAAAAGCCCAGGGCCAGAAGGAGGTGAAGAAACACCAGGCATAACCTGGGAGATGCTGTGCTAATCCTAAATGCCTGAAACAGGGAGACAGAGGGGAAGAGAGTTTTTTCCGTGTAGTCTTTTTTCAAGGAAGAGCAGCCTGAGTTTAATGGCTGGACTTGAAGTTAAAGGGTTACAGCCTCGCACAGAGGCAAATGAAAACACAAATTGATCAAAGCTGCCATTTTTTACCGATAACTTGTTTGTTCAGAGGCACTAGCTGCTCTTCATGCTGATTGTCTCACTGCATAATCACCATCGGCAGCTTCCCTCGCCCTCTCCTAAAGATCCTCCGCATGGATTTTTTCTTTCCAATTGCATTTCCGGGGACGATAGGAAAGTTGCAGCATAAATTAAACAAGACGCCTGGAGACTCCGATTCAACAATAACGGAGCTGAATTCCTGAGTGAGAGGGGAAGAAAGGGAGAAGCTAAATGCAGTGCCTGCCTGACGGCTTCTCCCTCGCCACGCTCACACCAATTAAGCGTAGCTGCACGGATAGGGTGGCCAGGAAAGCACCTTTGTGCACACATGTTAATTTGTTCGCAGGCTGCGGCCGCACAATTAATAAAAGCGCCGCTCCGCACATTCCCCAAAACAAAGAAGGAACGCCACAAGCGTTCGGAGGCACAGAGGCTGAAAAGCGTACACAACGGCTGGATCAAAGGAGAGCTGGATTTGGGGAAGATTTGTACTGTTCGCCCAGCGCTTGCCGTCAGGATCACTGGGCGCTACCAAATTAAGTCCCTGTTCTGTCATTCAAAACTTTATGCTGCCAGTGCAAAATAGGCAGAGGGGGGAAGAAACTTTTAAAGGCAGGAGAAAGAAGTGCAGGGGCATTGAATTTACACCCAGAAGAAACAGGCCTCGGAAGCCTTACACAGAGTCCTAATGTCCGTGCCAGGTAGAGAGAGGGCAAAGAGAAATCCATCTTCGTAATAAAATGCTGGCTTTAGCTGTGATGGATGGAGGGAGAGTCAGGTTGCTGTTCGTCTGCTCCCTCCCTGCTCTTTCCCCTTTATTACCTTAAATCTTGGGGGGTTTTTAAAGGACAGAAGCAAGCAGAAATTAAATGCTCACTCTCAAAATGAAGCTGACATGAGCCTCTGGCTTTGAGGCTGGATTAGTTTTGAAGGCATACTATGCACAAAACGAGGCCAGTGAGGGCTGGCGATGGAATTCCCAGTAGGGACAGGTTCCTTTAAAACACAGATTAAACAGGGAGGAAATGCACAGCGTATGAATATGAATTGATGCTGGGCCTTGCCTGGTCTCGCTTCATTTGATAAAGCGCATTTCCTTATTGCATGTCAATTATTTACATTATTTAAATATGTATCATCAGACGAACATGTCAGCCCTGAAACAGATACACAGATGCACACGGAAACGCAGACGTGCAGCAGAGCATCAGCAAAGGATGCACACACAAGTCCCTCGGTCGGGCAGATAACGAGCCGGACGCTCCTGCGCTGGGCGAGTTGTGAGTAACGAGCACCCCTTTGCCTGGTCCCTGGCGCCTGGTGGTGCTGCCCCTGCAGAAGAGCCGTCTCTCCTCAGAATAATTTGGATGCAGGCTCTGCTCAGCACCGCGGGAATGTCAGCACCCGGCAGGAGCCCCGCGCCTCACCAGTGCCTCTGCTAATCTCCAGTACGTGGAAATGCTTGTCTGCGAGATAGTTATTATTCTTCCTTTCATCTGTGCAAGTTCACAGCAAAGGAAACGCAGGAGAGCTACATTTAAATTGGATAAAATCCCTGTGCCCAGCGATTCCCCGAAGTTAGTGTTATTAGTAAAGATGCTAGTAGTCGATATCGCACTGTTCTGGCCTCTACCACCGTATAAAAACCTGCTCTGAATTCTTCAGAAACAAAATTGTTTTCCTTACGTGATTCCCATTCTTACGTGGAGTTTCTGTCCGTGGCTTCTGCTCCAGGTGAACGAAGGTCTGGATATGGCACAGGCTTTGCAGCAAGTGCTGCCTCTGAATTCTGCTATGTGCCCCAAAGTAAAGCTCTGCTCCGAATACCCTGACTGGGCACCAGCCAAAATGTGGACCCAAATTTTGCAATTTGACTTGGCTGCACACCCTAGCTACAGGAGGAGTCAGATTTTTCCAAAGAGCCATTTGTGCGGTGCAAGGGCAGAGAGTGCTGTGCAGAACTCTCTTCCCGAGGAAGGACGCCGCTTTTCACAAGTCCTATTGCTGAAATGCAGGCCGCCTCTGGAAACACTGAAGGCTTGGGCGTGGATGGACTATGGATATTTGGACAGGCCCAAGAAAAAAACTGGATCCTGCTAAGCTTTGTACTGTGTCATTCCTCTGCCTCAGGCTCCTCCCAGCTCTGAGAAGGTCCAGAACAGGGGTGTTGACTGGATTTAGCTCTGGTGAAATGTTCCTAAAAGAGCAGAAGGGCCTGGTATAACGGCTAATTTTGCTGACGTATTACACTTCATTAGTGAAAGAAGAACTAAACACTTCCCTCAGCTCAAAATTTGATGGGTCAGATTTTCAGCAGGTGCAAAACAGCATGGCAGACCCAACGGAGGTACTCCTGTGTGAATCAGCTGAGGTGTTTACCAGAAAAGCTGACCAGGGCAATTACATTTACCCTCCTGTGCTGCCCTTGGCCTGGTGCTATTCACAGTGAAATTTCCAACAGACATTTTTATCTTTCAACCACAGCGTGAGAGATGATGCTCCATGAGCAGCAGAAGAAACGATGCATTGTTTTCTACGGTTTTCTATTGCTTTGTATGGGATTCCCCAATGCCTTTAAGATGCAGGCTCCAATTGCAATTTTCCATTCAGCTAGGGTGTTGATAATCTTTCCCTCTCACTCCCTAGAGTTTAATATGGTATAATGTCACACTGCGTCCTTTCCTTCAGAAAGGACTAACAAGATGTTTTGCACTCCCTCTCCCTCCTCTGCTCATCCATGTGTTTTCATAAAATTTATAAGACCCTAACAGCTACATGGTTTTATCATACTTGGCTGAAATGAGCAAGGAGCTTAGAAAGCATTAGCTGGAAGCAGATGATTTCATGACGGCACTAGTCTTCTTTCCTTTGGAAGCTGGGCTAAAACCAGGCAGGAAATGCAACAGAAGTTATTAAATGACACTGGTAAGACAGACAGATGGCCATTAACACCTCCATCACCACATTTTCTTCCAGAGAGATGGGGATCTTCGCTTTTACTCTGCCCTGCCACAGCAACCTGAAAATGATGTGTTAGAGTGTGAGTCTCTGGATTGTCTGGCGTGTTGGGGAAAGATTTTGAACTACAGGTCTCCATCAGACAAAGCCTAATTTCCTCTTCCCCCTTAAGGGTTTGTTTTGTCTTGTTTTTTAACTCATCAGACATCAAGGTGGCTGTGTTCATTTGCATCTGAGTTTGGGTGCTGCCAGCTGATGGTGTCAGCAGAGCTCTGGGAAGGACATCATTTCCTTTGATGGTGGCTGCAGCGGCAGCGTGGGGAGCAGCCAGCCTTCCTCTACCAAAACAGCAAACCCAAGAAAACAATGCACAATGCGTGCAGGTGATTTGCATAATTGATGCAAAGTAGCATCCCACTGTACAAATCCTCTCCCCCTAGTCAGGTAATCTTCCATCCCTGTTCTGCAGTCTCTTCTCTCCCACTTTCCATCCTGTTCGGCTTCCTCCTACTTGCCCATCACCATCCCTCCTTCCCACCCAGGCCCTCAGCTTCTCTTCACACCAGGAACCCGATACCTCCATTGCGTCTCTCCAGCTCTCTGCTTTTCCAGCCACCTACCTACCACTCCCACTGGCAGAAAGAAGATCCGTGGGAGGCGAGGACATTTAACTAGCTAAAATGGAAAGGAAGGGAGAGACTTTCAGACGTGGTCATTACCCATCTGAGCAGCCTGCCAAACCCCCCAAGGGAAACAGCAACAAAAATCTGTTGCTAGAGAAACTTACCTAGAAGCTGAAGTCATTGGTTTCAGATGGTGGCAAGGTGACAGTCACAGGTGCATCTCAAAACACAAGGCTTTGCCTGGGACTGAGCACTCAAGCTCACCACACATGTGGCCGTTCTGCCCAGGCACAAGCACAGCTCTCCGTACTCCCCTGAAGGCACCCCAGTAAGCGATACGGGGGGTATACTGTGTGAAACTTAAAAAAAAAATAAGATAAAAAAACCTAAAAAAAAATAACAACAGCACCCAGTATTTATGCTTTAAATTCTGGGCGTTTACTGGCAGGCCAGGTCTGGAGCCAGCACACATCGCTCTACATCTCTGTCTCTGTTAATGGGCATCTCTGCCTGCCTGTGCTCAGAGCCTGCTAACAGCCGGTACGTGCCCATGTGTTGCACAGACATCTGTCCACAGCCACCACCTTGAGCTGAAGAAGCTCAGCTCTCGTTCATAAACAATTGCCTGACCAGCTGCTGGCAGGCCTGGGGAAAAGGACTCGGGAAGGCCAGAGAGCAAATGCAGAGCAGCCTGCAGAGCACGGACCTGCCATGCCCGGTACCCAGAGGTATATGGACTCCCCCAGGCCTCTTCTTGCTGGAGTGCCCTGCCCGGGGTGGCAACATGCTCAAGTCTCCCATTCCTTGTACAAAATATGAAGGCAGGATGAGATGATCAGCACTGGTCCTGGTGGTGCCACAGAAAGGTGGCCCTGGGCCATGCCGTCCCCTCTCTGCGAGGGGATGTGCAGCCCCAGGAAGATGCGAAAAGGCAACGTGGCGTTTGCCGAGGGAGCTTCTTCCATGGCGGGGAGAGCTGTCACCTTCTCCTTCCTCCCCATTGGAGCCTCCCTGGAAGCAAGAATGGGAAATGTCTCCCAGAGACTGAAATGTAACCTCTAGTTCTCACCATCTGAACTTCCCTGCCTTCAGATCAGCTTGAGCTCCTCTGTGGCCTTGTGTCTTTCTCCTTTTTTTTTAAAAGCACTCATTAGACTCCGGCTGCTCAGGGCAGCTGCTGGGGCTGGGGCTGGCCGGGCAGCGGGTAGGATCCGACAGGGCTTTCTGATGGGGTGAGACAGTGGGGGACACCAGGGAGGACTTGCTGCCTGTTTTTTGGGGCCAAGCCCACGGGCCCAAGGCTTTCCTCGGCAGAAGAGACGGAGGTCCAGGCTGCTGAGTGTCTCCCTCTGGCCAGCAGCTCAGCCCACCTCTCAGACTGTCAGAAGCACTGGGGATTAAATACACCGTCATGTGTAAATCCTGTGTTTAACCAAATAATTCTCGCGGAATAACAGGCAGGCTTTTCCACATGAAGCAAAGCTGACACCTGACTCTTCGCCTGGCTTCTCCCAGGAGAACATTTTAATGAGGCCCACAGCTGTAATATCACACAGAGAACATTAACAATGCTAATTAGCTAAAGTTTAGCCCATGAATACTCAACCGACCATACCTTGGAGACAAATTGTTGTTTTGGCCTGAACGAAGCACCAATGGCTTGCAAAGCAAATCGAAGCTTGTGAGAACATCAGACACAAGGCATTAGGCATACAGACCTGGCAAGGCAGCCTCCACAGCACGGCTGGTAAATAGGAGAGGTGCCTGGACAGAAGGCAAATCTGAAATTGCAGAGAGAAATTGCCTTGAGGTGGCCAAATCCCTCCTGAGAAAAACGGAAAAGGTGTTGATAGGTCTCTCAGCATCGTCTTGTACAGGATCTGCGCAGGGGAAGGGGGGGTATTGGAGGAATTCTTCTGCCAGGCAGCCGCAGCTGGCACCGGCTAAGCCTCGCACTACGTTAGGAGAAGCCAGAAGTCCACACAGACAGGCGATGCGCGAGCGAGCTCTTGCCTGGAAGAGATCCAGGGCCTTTGCTTCACACCATATGCACAGTCATTCTGCAGCTCAAGGTCACCGCGGAGGTGCCTGGGTGTGCTAGGATGACTGCTCTGAACCCACCGGCTCCGCTCGCTCCGGCTCCCCGCTCCGGCTCCCCGCGCTGGAGCTCAGTCTGCAGCACAGCAAATAGAGCGATGTGTACCCTGCTGCACAAAGCTTAGCCGTCACCTCTCCCTTCAGCTCCTTATCACAAACGCTGCAGGGCAATGCACGACCAAGGGGTCATCGTGCAGCAGAAGAGGAGGCTTGGGTCCACCCAGGTGTCTCCTGGAGGGAGACGTGAATTTTTAGCTGTCTGTGTTGCTCAGCACTAATTGAGCACAAAAACATCACATGGCAGGCAATAGCCCATTAGCAACACTGCGTGCTGAGGGGCCTTTTAATTATTTTTGCGTTCCCAGAGGACTACAGAATGCTCTTCGTAAGCATGGCGCGGGAATGCCAATTAGGTGGCCTCCAGCCCTGCTAGACAAGGTCCGGTCACATCACCTTGCGTCACAGACTGAACCCTGCCCTCCATTTTCTCCCCAAGTCTGCCATTCTCTGGCGTGGAATATTTATTAAAGGGAGCTGCCGCCTGTTGTGAATGTTGAGTCCCCTGTCTCCTTGCCAAGGTCAGGCTGCCGGGGAGGTACTTTTGCTCTCCAGAGCTTCTCCTCCAGACTGATGGGTCTTTCTTCCGTTCTGCACAGGCAGGCAGTCTTGGGGAGGAGGATCTTTCGATGCCTATGGATTCTTATTTCCCGGGAATAAGGTGGGCATGTAAAAAAAATCACTAAAGCAGAGACGGCACAGCAGTGAGCTGTTGTGGGATCAAAACAGGTAGTTGCGCTAGGGCCTTTTGGGAGCACATAATAAAAAGCCATTAAATCAATTTCTGCTGTTGCAAAAGGCCACCTTCAGTCTTTGCAATCACAGTTTTGACTTCTTAGGAAGCTCCTACACTTAGAGATGAAATCCTGGTCCCACAGCAGTGGATTGGAGGTTCACCCTCTGCTTATGTGGGGCTTCGTTTGCACCCCCCAAGTTTAGCTGTAGTTTGCTGACTTTGGACTTAGCTGTTTCATACAGGTTTTGTGCCAGAAAAATGCTGAAACCTTCAACCACAAGCTGTTCGATAACCTTTCATCAACTGTTCTGAATGAAGCAAGCAGGCACAGCATAACTTGCTTGAGAAGGACTACGGGTAAAGTGTCAAATAGGTTCTCCTCCCCTGGTATGGGCACATACTAAAGTGGTAGGAAAACATATCCGGGAAATAAACTCTGCTAATGTAAGATGTGAGAACCAAAGTACCGGGCTGGCTGGGGAAATAACCTTCCCTAACAACGACCTCTAAAGGAAGCTGGGGGGGGCCAAAAATATGAGAAGCAAGGTGCATATCAAGCGTGCATCCCACAGCAGGGCTGTGTCCGCGCAGCTGCAGAAGCCAGATGCTTCGGGGCGCCTGGGGCTGGAGGTGCAGCTCCTTCGCTGCGGCGGCTGGGTCCTGGCAAACCCGCCTCTCTTTTGCCATCTCTCTTGACAGCCAACGGGTCCCAGCGCATTTGTTCTCTCCTCACATGAAAGCTGCCCCGTAGGGCCAATGTTTTCTGGGTGTCTCCTGTGCCTCTTCTGGCTCTCCTACAGGTTTTTTGGATGCGTGCTGGGCTGCGGGGATGGGAGGGTGGGGGCATGGAGAAGCTGCAAACACTACCCAGCACAGGACCACACCACAGATTTATGCAGGGACATAATGATGTTTTCTGTTTTCTCCTCTTTTTTCTCCTCTCCTAGTAATTCCTAACATTTTACTTCCTTTTTTGACACCTGCTCAGCCTTGACCTGTCATTTTCTCAGAATTAGCGACGACGCCGAGATGATTTTCCTGTGCAGTGATGGCTGATTTAGAGCCCCTCATTATGCATGTATAATTAGGGTGGTGGGGGTTTTTTTCCCCAGAAGCATTACTGTGCATTTATCGACAGTAGATCTCATCTGTAATTTTACAACCCAGTCCCTCATTATCATGAAAAACTTCTGCAACTCTTCACAGTCAACTCTTGTTTTGACTGCCCAGAACAGTTTTTCATTCTCAGTCAGCATCTCACCTCACTTTTCATCTTCTTTTCCAAATCACTTGCAAATAGATTAAAAAATACACGTCCAGCTTAGATGTCTGTGCAATTTTCCTTGTCTGTGAAAACATATCGTTTATTTACACCTTTATACTCTACCACTGCAACTACTCTGTGTCTTTTATTGGAACCACCCCATCGGCAATCACAGTGTTATTCAATAGAGTCGCACTGGAAAGAGTGTAGATAGACATTGCAGAAATAAAACCAGTTGCAGTCCCATTTTTAGGACTTAGCAGACAAGCTGTATTTGTTTTGACCTGTGTTTCTAAATTATCTTGTAAATTCCCACCACTAAATTTCATCTCTCGCTGTATGTAGCACGCAATGTATCTTTTTTTCTAAATGTGTCACCACTTCAAAGTTCATTAAGCCATTCTAGAGACTATAGCTGGTAAAATCCTCATCTGGATTCAAGATATTAGCAGAAAGACTAACTCCTCAAGTCTCTGGCACCAAGGCAACATATTGTCATAAATCCATAGGAAACCAGATTTCATTAGTTCCCTTGGTCATAGAACTAATTGTTTGCTCCTGCATTGGGCACCTGATCATGGCTGTGGGCAGCAGGAAAGCCAGCGGCAATTTAATGGTGTCCCTCTGCTGTGCTTTACTTGACTTTTGTCTCAGGATTATGAGATGCTGGGGATGTAAAACAGCTACTGGAAAGATAACAGCTGCCAGAAACGCAGCCTTCTGTTTTGTACTTTGAGCTCTGCGTACCATGTAGAGTTAAAAAAATAGTGCTTAGAATAATTTAAAGCAGAAATCTGTTACGTTCCTTCAAAATTACCCGTGCTTGGTTTAATAGATGCTGGATTAATTGCGTGCTGTCTGAGAGCTTTTGTTCCTCTCTGGAGTGGCTGTGGTCTGTGCCACAGAGGTGAATGCTACTCTACTGTATGGCAAATTTGACATTGAAGGGCTCTTTGTAGAAATAAGACTGCCATTCTCTCCCATTGTCCCTTTGATTAAACAGCGCCAGCAAAAGAGACAGTTTTGATGGTTGTTTTCATATTGTGGGCATCTGGCTACTAAGAGCCGGGCTGAGATCACCAAATCACAAGCCGCTTTAGAGATGTCTGTTTACGCGCTCCGATCCCACAGTGGTGTGATCCAGAAAAGTATTCGGATATGCACGTTTGGGGGGGGGGCAGGGGGGGAGGGGGGGGGGGGAAGGGGAAGAAAAACAATTTCTGTGATGGTGGGATGTGTAGTGAGGACTATTTGTTGCTTGTGTGTGTTTTCCAATACCCTTCCTCTGGTACCCAAGCCCACAACTTTCCAGTACTGCTGAAATAACCCTGGACTGTGGATGCTTTTCCTCCACTCTTACATCAACAGACTCCCAGTGACCTCAGAGCTATTTTGCGGTAAAAATAAAGGAAATCTAACATACTACACAGTGGACTCCTTCATTAACTCCTCTCCAGTTACCACCTCTTTTGTAGCTACTCACATCTGTGTGAATTACCACCTAGTAATGGCTCGGCGATCCCTCAGATGCTTCGTCTTCAGTCACAGGGACTCCATTAGTTGATAACATATACTGGACTAGGTTGCTGACATCTTCTGTTTGCCGCATAGACTTTAACATCCAGACTCCTCCCCCAGAGTTTGACCGTGTCTTTTTGTTAGTACCAAAGCAAACAGGGAAGATGTCAGGAAGAGAGCACTCCCCTCTCTTTCCACGCAGCTGTTTGGACATACGACAATGGCTACGGGAGCATTTTCATTGTACTTTTAATTGAAGTGCTTTAATATAAAAAAAAAAAGTACATACGAGTTCTAAATTCCTGTTTTCTGCAATCGTTTACACTTTTTCTAAGTTGCAACAGAATATTAGCTACGTAGGTAGTCAACACTGCTAACAAACTACAGTACGAGTTACTAATAACAGTACAAGATGCTTGGACTACATTCTTGCAAATGTGTATGAATACCAAAGAAATCCTGCAAAGTTGAGAGGTTTCCAACACACATTGCCCCCTTCTCTCAAACCCCCGTAGGATTTCACTCATGGGTTTCCTAACCACCAAAACACAGAAGGGCTGATCCTTGGCTGGTGCAAGCTGCAGTAGCTCCATTAGCATCCATGGAGCAACATCAGTAATCATGAGCGAAGGGTGGGAGTCACTCTGTGCTCAGATAGACACCTTCAGACAGGGGAGAAACACCATGCATGTTTCCATGCGTGGCAAACTGATGGGTCTTCTTGCTCAGTGCTAGCTTACAGCATTAAGCAACATATCTTTCTGAGGGTTTCAAGACTGATCTGTTTCTCCTGGAAGAAATCACATCAAGGCGACTGAAGAACAGTCAGGAGCACCCTGGATTCTCATGCCACTCTAGGTAAAGCTGGGCAAATTTTCCCCCAAAACCACCAAGTTTTGAAGTGTCAGAACCCAACCCATCAGCACTCCTCCCCCACAAAAGGCTGGGAAAGCTATCAAGCACTTAATAAAACTGAGTGTGAGATAAAAAGAGCAAAGGTCCTCCACACAAGCCATGTCAAAACAAATCTCTACATACACACGTTGTAACGATACGGTCACTTCAGAGTTCAAAAGAAAGGTTCACACTTTACAAAGGCGGGAAAGGGAAAAAAAATAACACAAGAAACTGTCCTTACAATTATGTACTGGTTCCCAAACCTGTAACTTTAGTCTGTGGCCACCAAAAGTAAATGAATACCAAGCAGCATAGTGTAAACTCCAATGAGGCCTCACAGGGGGTAGCAACAGGCAACCTGGAGGTAGTGTACATAGCTGAAAAGGAATTTGAAAGAAACGACGGGCATTTTTCTCCTATTCTGGTACGTTTACATAATCGAAGACACGGTGACAAACACACTACAGTGACATGTCTCTCCAGCCTTGTGAGCCCACTTGCCACCCCAGGATCGGTCACAGAGGGGTTCTTCCTCTGATGTGAGAGCGTATCTGGGGATTCCTCAGGCAGAAGTCCTTGTTTTCTCCCTTACTCAGTCATTCTGCCTCACCTCTGTACTTACCGTGTGACTAACAGGACAATTGATTTCATCTGAGACTGCTGGGTTTTTCTCACAAGCATCAATACAAAACCTCCTTACCACTATTGCCTCGAAGACCAAAATTTCAATGGGACACTTCAGTCATTAGCACCCAAAACTCCTCCAAGCTGGCATTAGACTATTTTGGTGGGAAGCTATGGAAGTTGGCAAACCCATATCAAGGTTAGTTTTTCAATTCAACAGCATGTTGTGAGAAGACTGAACACCAATTGCTCCAGCTCAGAGTAAAGACACAAAAGTAAAGTTCTCCTCTGCTGCAAAGAGAATAAAAGGATGTTTAGGGGATGCAGAAGTTGGCATATTGTAGAAAACATGGTGGTGGCTCAGAGGAAGAAAACTTCTTCAGCTGTATTGCCTTTTCTTTGATTTTCTGTTCAGGTTAAGTTTTAAGTATTCCTAGTTTTCTCCAACTGCATTATCTTGAGACCGCAGGTAATGCATTACAAAAGCCACTATGATTCAGTCACTCAACATACACATATATCATGTATAGGTAGGGTTATGTACAGTCAGGAAGCGCGGCAGGTTCCAACCCACATTTTGTTGTTTCCATAAGGGCAGGCAGATCCCAGTTAGGTGAGACAGAGATAACCTAGGTCATCCCCAATGTTGAAAAGAAGGCTGCGAGTGTATAAGCTGATAGAAACCTCAAAAACTAAAGAATGAGCATTAGTAGAATACCCCCTGCTTTGTAGCTAACTCTAAAATCACTCTCAGCTCAAATAATTTTATTTTGCAAAATGCACAGAACGTGTGGAAGAAAGAGGTGCTCTTCCACTGTGAATGCAGGGAGTGGATGTGTTTTCTCAATACTGCCTAGAAGTTACCCAGTCCACCTGCTCGTCCCCAGCCTACTCTTTATAACAGTTCTTTTGCTTCAATGGCTAACTGGTAAGACAAGAATATTTAATTACAAACAAACTTCAAGGTCAAGGTATTAGAAGACTGGAAATAGATACCCTGCTACTTTTAAAACAAATGATGCATTGTACACTGAGTGCTTCTCTGAATCCTCTTTCCACAGGGTGAAGCATCACAAGGGCAAGATTTCCATCAGTCCTGAGCTGGCACAGCCAGTTCTAAGATTTAAAACAGCCTTTGCAGTCTTTTGCTCCCCTGTCAAAAACGCTCCCTGCCCCCAGAGAAGCCAGTTCGTTCTGAGTATTTGTGTGATGTAGACATTTCTGCACTTGGACCAACAGCAGGTCTTCAATCGCTCTTTCACTGGCCACACACCAGTCATCAGGAATGTTTTTTGATAACTTCCTATATTTCTAAAACTACATGCAATAGAAAAGTAACTATGTGCAATAAAATTGAAAGACTCTCTATCCCATACACAAATGTATCTGTTGGACTAGGAAGAACCCCAGGAATGTACTCACTTCCTCAGAAATTCCTCAGAAATCAAGTCGTGAGCTTCTCATCTCAGACAGTTGTGGTGAATGGAATTAAATCCAGTTGGCAGCCAATCACAAGTGATGTTCCCCAGGGCTCAGTACTGGGGCCAGTTCCATTTAATTCAATGACCTGGACGAGGGGATTGAGTGCACCCTCAGTAAGTTTGCAGGCCACACCAAGGTGGCTGTGGGAGTGTTGATCTGCTTGAGGGTAGAAAGGCTCTACAGAGGGATCTGAACAGGCTGGATTGATGGGGCAAGGCCAATGGTATGAGGTCCAACTAGGACGAGTGCCAGGTCCTGCACTTGGGTCACAACAACCCCATGCAATGCTACAGGTTTGGGGAAGAGTGGCTGGAGAGCTGCCTGGTGGAATAGGACCTGGGGCGTTAGTTGACAGCCGGCTGAATATGAGCTGGTAGTGTGCCCAGGTGGCCAAGAAGGACAACAGCATCCTGGATTGTATCAGAAATGGTGTGGCCAGCAGGACTAGGGAAGTGATTGTCCCCCTGTATTTGGCACTAGTGAGGCCTCACCTCGAATACTGTGTCCGGTTTTGGGCCCCTCACTACAAGAAAGACATTGAGGTGCTGGAGCGCATCTGAAGAAGAGCAACAAAGCTGGTGAAGGGACAAGAGAACAAGTTCTATGAGAAGCAGCTGTGACAACTGGGGCTGTTTAGCCTGGAGAAAAGGAGGCTGAGGGGAGACCTTATCGCTCTCTACAACTACCTGAAAGGAAGTTGTAGCGAGGTGGGGGTTGGTCTCTCCTCCCAAGTAACAGGCAATAGGACAAGAGGAAATGGCCTCAAGTTGTGACAGGGGAGGTTTAGACTGGATATTGGGAAAAATTTCTTCACCGAAAGGGTTGGCAGGCATTGGAACAGGCTGCCCAGGGAAGTGGTTGAGTCGCCATCCCTGGAGATATTCAAAAGACTTGTAGATGCGGCATTTAGGGATATGGTTTAGTGGTGGACTTGGCAGTGTCAGGTTTACAGTTGGAGTCAACGACCTTAAGGGCCTTTTCCAACGTAAATGATTCTACGATTCACGTTGTGAGACATTTTTTCATCTTTAAGCTGCGTCAAGCTTTAGCCCACAACTGGGGTGTATGTCATTGACCTTGCACTGAAAGGCCTTTGCACAAGAAACAAACCTTGATGATTTCGTCACCGCAGCATTGAGCACCATCCCGGGCAATAGACTCTCTGAGGGCCAAAAGAGCCTCTCAGGAACCCTTGTCTAATAACCTTGTCTTCAGACCGCTCTGGACCTTCTACGACCCTTATAAAACCCCTTCAGTTTTTTTGCAAAGGGCTTCCAGGACACAAGCTGGCAAAAAGAGGGAAGCCACAGAAATGGGTGATACCATGGCCAGACACAGACCATGGCTCTACTCTCCCTGATGACAAGAAGTAGGATGGAAAGAGCTCAGCTGGGCCCCAAAGTTCAAAGCTAGACATTATTTAAAATACCTTTTCACTTCCAAATTGAGGAGATTTGATAGCAAAATCAATACGGTACCTCAAATAAAAGCCCTCAAGTTACTTTTTGAAGCCTTTTTTAGGAATAAGCCAGTGCCAAATAACGGAGCAAGCCTCTGAAGTCAGAACACAGTTCTTGGAGGTTTTGCTCCCAAATTGAATTACTCTTAAGAGGGGAAGGGAAGTAACCTAAAAGCCTTTACAGTCTATTTTGAAATGAGAGGATGTTTTTCATTTAACTCTCCGTAACAGAATAATTTGAAAATAACTGAGGAAACCATGTAATCCCAGATGGTCTGTGTTCTCTTGTGAAGCTGCTGTGACTCCACTGCATTAAAAAGAGACATATATTATTCTGTAGCAATTGTCCATGACACTGAGGCTTACAACATAAATATTGCAGTACCTCATCCACTTTCTGTATGACACACCATGTTTTATTGCAGTAATGTCTCATAATAGATGAAGGTGCTGCAGGGTCCTGTTTGGCCAATTGCTATAGGACCCTGGAGTGCACTTTCATAAGGAGGGAATATCTCCCATGGGAAGGGAGTTAAGATGAGGCCTAGATGCCAGGAGAACCGACTAAAGGCTTCACATGCAATCCCAGGCAAATATTTTCTGTGCCTCGCCCCCTCCCCCCAGCCCCTCCATTAAATGGGAGGTTCGTTTCCTCACTTGCAGATAGCACGGGATGCAAGGTAATGGAGCACAGCCCTGCTACGCGCAGCAGAATGCCTCTAAATCAAGAAGCCAGTGTTTTTCGCCAACGTGACAGATTGAAAAATGCTTCTGGTACTTCCATGAGTAGGTTACTAAGCAACACTTTGGCTTCCAGGGAGTAGCCGTGCTGGATGTGATCTCATGCGCCAGCAGCCTGACCAGGTCCCCAGCTGGAGCACTGGGGGAAGGAGGGCGAGCGTGCACGGGCAGCAAAGCTGCGTGGTTTCACTGGCTGTAAAACAGGTTCCTTCGAGATGAGCTGTAACCACAAAGGAAAAATATCCCAGAGGTGATGATGGGCCCACTCACGGGGTGGTTAAAAGGCAAAGACACTGTCAGGACATACCGTTGGGAGAGGTAAAGCTTAGAAGGTTTAAGCATCACTCGGTAAACCTATGGCATATCCAGCCTGTCTCAGAGCAAATGATGCTGAAGAGGACTGACTCCAGGGACAGATGCTAAAAAATGGTAGGGGCGGGAAAAGATTTCCATGTGAGGAGACAGAGAGATCAAAAAGTCTAGAACAGATTAGAAATGGGTAAGAGAGGGGAGGTTAGAGCTGAGTGAAGTGAGGTAAGATACAGAAGAGGAAGATCATGCCCTGCTGTCCACTGTTTCCTGATATAGCAGTAAGGGGTTGTTTACAGAAAATCAAAAGGCAATACACTGGAAACTGATGAATCAAGTCCAAGCTCCATGGAGTTAGAGAGAAATCTTCCCTGGTTGCTGACTGCTCCATCATTATCTTTTGCTGAGACTTCTCACTTCCCTTCGGAGACTGTGACATGGGATCACCAGAACCAGGCTGAACCAGAACTGGGTGTAAACAGACCAAGCTCATCTGGGATAGAAATACCTATTTTCTTACACATGTTGGGTGTGATCAGGTACTAAGCAGTACACATCTCTTAATAAAGACTAAAGAATAAGTCTACTTAGGCCGGGCCTCTTTAAGACACCAGGCCAATCTCTTGGCTTAAAGTCAATGGAGGAATGACAATTGAGAGCAGCTGAGAATCTGGCCTATATTTTAGACTATTGGTACTCTTTCATGTGTTGATAAATCACACTCCAAACAGGACTGAGATTATGTTGTAAGGGATAATGTTTTGCCTTATTTTGTTAGAATTTGCAAAACAAGTAAGATTTTCTCCCTCCTCCTTCTTCTCCTTCAAGGTGAGTAACACTTATTATAGGACTTCAGATCTATTCCTGATAGGTGAGCAATATTTACAGTGAATAACATTAATATGATACACAAATATATACATATTTGTATATATAACTTAAAGTCTCCTTCTAATTAAAATCCAATACCACGGCATCACATGGTAAGGCTCTACCAATGTATTAATGGGAATGTCACTGTTTTGGGATCATTACTTAAGCATTTTTAAAGTGCACTTAAAAGTTGTTGACGTCACAGTTTTTATCTGAGAGATCCACTATGATGTCACAGATTTATCCTCCTTCTATTCCCCTTTGGAATAATGGGGACGATGTTGTCCCAAAGCCAAATAAAGGGTCAATAGCAAAGATCCTAACTCAGTCATCCCCACCCCCAATTTTAGTTGTTGATGTTTTTCTTTGCAACCACTTCTAGTGAAAAAAACATATGTATACCAATGGCACACTCAGTCTGAAATGGCAGATGAAGAAGAGGTGAAGCAATAACTTAACATCCACACAAACTGCTGGTTCTTAGGAGATCTGACTGTCTATCACAGATGACAATTTACTTGAATGCTCTTGAGCCTCTCTTTATATCTGCAATTCAATGAAATAAGTTATTCCCAGGGCCGTCCCCATCACTTCTGACCCAGGCTGCAGTGCTGGAAGAAAGTCAGAGAAAACAGGAGGACTGCTGATCTCTGCTGCAGTACAAAAACCAGAAAGCCATCAAGGTAAAGAGGAAACATTTCTCCCTGCATTTTTAAAGAACATTTTATGACTACAAACGAGTCTATATGAACTATTGTGTGACCTTTATGTTGATCTGGGATTAGGTCAGCAACACGAGTTTGATTCCCTGCAATGATCAAGGGTTTGTTGACCACTTCTAAGGGGGAGATAAAAGTTGATGGTTTGGACCTCTCTCTATTTCCGAATTGCTCTAGGCCCTTCAAATCAGCTTTGGTACACACTGTCTCTGAAATCCAGGAATGTATTGTAAGACAAGAAAAAAATGAAAATGAACAATGAAGGATATTCTGTAATAAAGCTCAAAGGAGATGATACTTGGAAATTCCTCATGCACTTGCTATAGCCTTCCCAAAAGGATGCAGGGGCACACCTCTTTTGTCATACTCCTAGGATAACTATTAAGGGAGAGTACATTAGGCATAACATTCGTGTCTCATCCTTTGATTTGCGGCAGATACTTCCCTTTTAATGTTGCTGGCAACGTTTGCACTGGCAGTGCACAGTGGACATCAAAAAGCAGTCCTGCGTCCAGCAGCAGCAGATGTCTGGGCTAGAAACAGATCTATGCTCCAGCAGAGTTCATGGGCAGCTGGGGGCTTGGCTTTCTATGCAGAAAATCTTGAGGAACCTAAGGGAAATCCTTATCTTGATTTTCCGGACCAAAGGCACATGGTTCCTTGATGAGAATTAGCAGTTTCAAAGTCTTATATGGCAACAGCAGGAAGAGCCCAGTCCAAGTGGACAAACCTCCAGACTGTGATATCTCATGCACAGGTGAGACATGCTAGCAAAGAGCCTGCAGGCTGCTACAAAAAGGAGCACCCTCCCAGCCAATCAATTAAACCATGCAAGACATGGAAAGGAGGTGAACATGAAATGGACTTGTCATTCTTTATAACTCTTTCAGAATAGGAAGAATAAAACCCGCCCTTCTCTCTCCCTGGCTTATGAAAAGTGTGGAGAGAAGAAACATTTCCTGAGTCACTGTGGAGGTGAAACCTATAGTTTGTTACAATGAACTGAATCAGATGGATGACTAGACTGGCAGGAGTCTGAAAGAAAATATCAATACCTGAAATGGTAGTTTCCTCATTCCAAAACAGCAGTAACAACGCATATTCTAAATGCACGGGTGAATACTGAAATAATAATTTACATTTTCATCCTACGTGGCAGAAACACACACCAAACGTTAAAAAGCTATTGGCTTGATTCCCCAACCACAAAATACCTGGCATTCTCACTGACATTTATACAACAAGAGGGTAAATCCTAAAAAACCTTCTGTCCCCCAGAAATTGCTATTGTTTACCTTTCCCCCACCTTGAGTTAAGTTCCTCGATGCACAGTGGTGGTGGGACTCGCCAAACACCCCAGGGGTGCAGCTGGAGAGACGGGACAGTAACACACCTCTCCTCTGCCTTGCGCTAAGACTCGGCCATCAGGACAGCTAAATTGTGCTCGCACATCTTGCAGCCTGGCTTCTTCAAGAGACCCCAAGGGCCCCAAACCGCCTGGCAGTGTCGGTCACTCTTGCCCTTGTCTGTAGTGGGGTGAAACCCTGCGCCCTGGCCGGCAGCGCAGGGGACAGAGCTGGGACAGCACCAGTGCGCTCTCTGCAAAACTGCTCGCCGGGCGCAGGGACTTGATGCTCCATCCCTGGCCCACGGCACCAGCACTGGTAGAAAGGGGCTGCCTGAGCCTGCGTGGCCATGGGAACGTGATGGGGAGTGAGCCGGGCAGCTGTGCTTATAAATCAGTCCCCTACAGACCAAAGAACCGCCCCCTCCTCTCCCTTCCCCTCCAGTAAAACTGAGTTTATCTTATGTAAACCAGACCGGGTCTGGTGCCTGCCCTGAAAAGCCATTTAACTACTGCCAGGGCTGGAGGTCGTTGTTAGTAATTATATCACCATTAAAGATGGATTTGGCTGCCTGCCAGTCCCAGCTCCTGCCCTCTTTGACCAGAGGAAACGCACAGCCACAGTAACTAAAACTTTTCATTTCCTCTGCAGGGTCTTGGACCTTCGGCATCCAACTCCTGGCTTGTCACCTGCTCCCATCTCCCCGGGCAGCATCACAGGCCCGTGGCTGGCAGAAATAAATGGCATAAGGAACAGCATGGGAGAGCTGGCACTGCTTGCTCTGCCACAGCCTGGGTCTGCGGCGCTGTACTAAATGGCAGCGCTCAGTGCTCGCGCACAGCTGGCGGGCTCCAAGTGCTCTACTTGGAGCTAAGAATTGCCATCCTGCCTTTTCTCTGCAAGTGAGGCACAGAGAAGTTGGGTACTTGCCCACAGCGGTGCCGCAATCCCTGTTGCAAGCGGAAATAAACCCCATGGTTTGTAACTCCGCTTAGGTACTATGAAATGTCACACTTCCAGATAACCTGAGAGCAGCTCTGACTCTCCAGGCCGGCGGGCAGCCTGGCCACAACCAGCAGCTCCGCTCGAGGGGCTGCCTCCCATTCAGGTCAGCTGCTGTTAACTGAGGCCTAAATTTGGCAATGAGTACGTGAGCGCCTCTGCCTGTTTGGCTGCGGGTTGTTTCTACAGACACCTCTTGTTGTGGGTCAGGAGAAGGACAGCATCCGCCGGCTCCTGCCCCGGCAGTGGTGGTCACCCTGCCCTTCTGCCTAAGGAAAATTAACGCATACTTCCCTTGTCCTGCCGTGTAGTATACCATGCAAAAGTATGAGACACCAAGATCATAACAAACCCAGAACTGGCTAGAGAAGAGGGCTTTCCTGTCCTGTCTGCCTGCTCCTCTCCACAGAAGTTACTTTCACAAAAATACAGATCTGGTTGACTGTTAAAATTTCAGGTGAGGACCTCCTTTTGTCCAACCCACGGCCTCCCATAACAAAACTGACAAGACTATCCATCTTTTAACCATCTCCTCCATAAGATTTGCACTTTCTGCCCACCCAGACTGGTGCCAAATTGTTCCCAATACAGCCTCTTTTGCTTGGTCCAGTTCTCTTATATATCAGGAAAACAAAGCATTTCCTCCTTCTGCTCTGAAAGACAGTTTTATAGACTAACAGTTGGCATTGCCAACTGATTAGACAGACAGACAGACAAGTAAGATCAACCAAGATATCTCACTCCAAGAAAGGGCTCCTAGCATTCAAGATTACATTTTTCTCCATTTTATTTATCTTATTTTACTTTCAGATGAACCAGTTGCATCATGTTAGAGATTCCTATCACACCATAGCTGCTAACTTTCTTTTCAGTAGATGCTGTAAAGTTTTCTCTAATGGAATTTCTTGACATGCTGGAACTGAATTAACCAGATACACAGTGCTGGAAATTGGAAAATATGGAAAATTTCAATTCAAATAGACCTGAAATACTCTTGAGCTCCACTTTAAATGTTTTATGTCAAATGAAGGCTGCTTAAATTTTATTTTGAAATTAAATTAACTTTGAAATTCAACTATTGAAGTGATTCATTCTAAAAAGATTGAAACAAGCATTTTCAACTCTTCCAATAGTCTGCCCATATTTTTTATATGAAAAAATTTGCCAGACTGAACTTGGCTATGTGAATAATTGCGGTTCTCTCTAAAGCACATTTTTTAAAAATAAATTTATTCCACACAGAAAAATCATGGCCACCTCTACCTGGAAGTTCCTTGCACACAATGCACACTATCCCTCCGGCAGTGACAAGCTTAATTAATATTCCTTTCTACCCCCATCCACTCCTCACCTCCTAAATGACCCCTGTCAAAACACATGCTCTAGGTATAAAGAACATGCACCAGCCCCATAACATTGCACAGTGCAGGACAGTCTTCCTTTGGGGCAGAATTTACTAAGCTCCTTTTAAAGAAAGATGAGAAAGAATGTTTTCAAAGTTATTTAGATCAACATTTGCTTCAAAAGAACACATTTAATGGGGGCTTTCCTAGCTCAAGAACTGGCCTAAGGTACGTTTACAGAAATGCTGTAAACTCAGTCCAAGGACACGTCTACGGAAGTACAGTTTGGAGGTAGAATGGGACCCATGTTTCTTAAAGGTATTGCCTTTTCTGAGCTGCAGGGGAAGCTCTGCGATGCTAACACGAGGTCACCGCCTCAGTGGTATAACTTGGATGCACCCTCTTTTTGTGACCATTTCTCCAATCCTCTGGTTTCCGAGGCTGCCACTGGAGCAGCTCCCCTCCCCAGCCAGTCTTCCCACCACGGGGCAGAAAACTGGGCAACACAGCACACGAACGTGATGGAGGGAAAGCCAGAACCAAGCCATGGTTTCACGCAGTATAGTCTGAATTGTTCAATCTCTGGAACAGCCTGAGGTATCTAACACCAATGTAGCTGCCATTATGGGCATGAAGGAGGTAATGCCCAATTTACTGCATCAGTTAAGGTGATTTTCCATAACCGACCTCTTTTAGGTTTTCCAAAATGGCTTAAAAATGAGAAGGGTCACATGAATATGTTTAACTAACATATTTTAAGGCCATTATGCAAACACAGCTTGTATTTAAATACAGCCTCTCCTACAGTAAACATCTGTTTTTATAATAAGGACAGGAAGAACAATTACCTCACCCAGCCTGACTTCCTTTATAACACAAGCCTTTTTCAGTCAGACATTCCTGTGATTAAGTAAGATTGCGTTTAATTAAAATACATCTTCTGGGAAGCCATCCATTCTCGATTTGAAGACTTCAAGGGATGTGGGATCTACCATCTCCCGTGGTAGTTTGCCCTGATTTGCAAGAAAATATTGCTTGCCTTGCCTACACAGAAGAGTTTTGAAATATGCCAGAGTTTGATCACCTCAGGGGCTGCAAACAAACTTGCACGTCCTGCTGTAGCAGGCGGGAGAGAAGCATACAGAGCCAGTGTCCTCTACCTGTTTGCTGCCCAGACCAGATTGCTGCTACAAGGGGTCTCAAGATTTGCCTGACAGCAAATGGAGTCGCCCAAGTCGTTCATCCCAGTGGTCATGCAGGAGGGCTGTCCCCAAGGGGGTACCAGGTGACAGGGAATCAGTTCTCAGAGTCTCTAAACTCCTCTTCCTTACCCCCATGGCTGTGCTACAACCTCTTCACATCTCGGTAAAGCGGGTACAGCATTGTTCGCTTGGTGGATCAATTAATATTTCTAAAGTGCGCCAAGATGTATGGCTCTGAATGCATGCTAAAAATGTCACTGAGAGGTGCGTCCCAGCCCCTTGCCTTAGACTGTGTCAGCGAAGAAGGGAGACTGTAGCTGGAGGAAGTTCTCAGCATGGAAGAGCTTGCATCTCGTCTGCTGCCAAAGTTACCTGGAGCTGCCTGGCTATACAGCAACAGAGCACAAAGCTGGAGAGATGAAACGCAGCCGGACCACTGCAGGTAAGTACCCTATTACACTGATCTCAAACAGCAAGCAACATTTTGCCATTGAAGACCTATCAATCTCTCCTTCCATCACACCTCATTAGTCATGAAATTTCAGCAAGGCCACTGAGGAATATTTCCAAACATGAAAGCCACAGTTCACTGCAGAATAGTTGTGGGAGGAGAAAACAGCCAGCGCTATGGATCAAACCCACAAAATAGGAAAGCAGGTGTGCATGCAGAGCACAGCTCATTTAGCAATGTCTCTGTCACAGGGATGGAGAGCACTCATTTTCTGCACCAGCCGGTCCCACCAACAGGGCTACCGGAGACTTACATGATAAGCCACCACTGTCTGCGTAACACACAGACTAAAACAACATGCACTTTCCTCTCCATTTGATAATCACAGAATCATAGAATCGTCAGGGTTGGAAGGGACCTTAAAGATCATCTAGTTCCAACCCCCCTGCCATGGGCAGGGACATCTCCCACTAGATCAGGTTTCTCAGAGCCCCATCCAGCCTGGCCTTAAAAACTTCCAGGCATGGGGCTTCCACCGCCTCTCTGGGCACCCTGTGATAATGCAGACATTGTCCTGCTCCTCTCCCACGGTCAATGCAAATGCCAGGAAACCGGAAGGCAATGGCCATTTTTATGATGGAGCTCCCTAAGCCCAGCAGGCCTGGTAGCTGAGCACCAGCCTGAACACTAACCCACCTCTGCTGCTCCCACCGCCAGCACCAACATAAAACTTTCCTCCAGCACACACACTTCTCAGCTCCAGTCCCTCTTGCCAGAACACTCACTTTCCGGTGTCTCTGGTGAATATATACTCGCCCTCCTGGCCACAGCAGCAGCAGGACTTTGTATCAGCCTGAACTGTGCAATGGTCCCAAAGTGCCAGGTCAGCAGGGTCTGACCACACCAACAGATGGGTGCAAAAGCTCATGCAGATGACCTGTGGCCCCCAGGAGCTCCCCCGGGCCAGGGCAGTTCCAGACTGGGAAGAAGATTCTTCATTTTACATTTTTCCTAGAGCTTTGTCCCAACAAGTACCAGACACCTAACGCAGGTCCATGGGCTTTACCTCCCCGCACCTGATGCTGAAATTTCTTTGTACTCTCAGCTCGTCCGAGGGGCCGTCACATGGAAAGCATAAGGTATTGAATGAACTTCACAGGTAGCCAGTGCAGATGCTCCGGGAGAGATTTGGTCCAATACGACTAGATAAATACTTTCTAAATCTTTTTCTAACAGGTTAAAATACTCCTGCTGCAGCCCGAGAAGAGGCTGTGACAGTGCATGGGAGAATCCAGCACCTGACACGGCTACTTTCAGCGTGCAAGCCGAACAAAATGCAAAAGGTGAAGAAGCGATCTAAATAATGAGGGAAAGTGCATTAGGTCAGTATAGCTCATTCTAACTAAGTGTAATTATCTGGAGAAGGAAGAAAAATTAGCTCACCGATATTCTTTCTCAACGTCCTTTCAAGTGTGCAGGGACATTTAGTTTCAGGGAAAAGTTTCAACCAATATAAATATGACAAATATAATCTTCAGTGTCCTTACCTACTTGTACAAGCAACCCGAGTCACATGCTGATTGGGACTCTCATAAATTTATATTATAAACCCACTTAAATCTATGCATAGAAAGCAATATACATCATACCCAAGAAAACGGTCATTCTGGGCTACTTGGCAGTTTGGGGAGTTGCAGATTTTTGACCTTAAAGATGTATCTGGTAGAAATTCTTTAATGTACTCACTTGTCTTCCTAGTGATGTCTTAAATTATTCAGAGACTCAACTGTAATAATAGTTTTTCAATTGATGCTCTTGCTTAATGTTTCTTCATTTCACATGTAGAGGTTTGTTTAAATCAAGTACAACTACTTGTATTTAAATTTTAAAATCATTATGAAAATCTTTCTTTTCATACTAGGCTGAGTAAATTATTCCCTTCTTTAGAGCGGGGGAAGGGGTTTTTTTGACAAATTATCATGTTTGCCAAAAATGCAGTTGTAGAGAATCTGGGGGCAAAATTTATTTGAAAATTCAGCTACATCTTAATAATTATTTTGATAGAAAAACAGTAACACTTTGGAAATGCTGGAATTCCTGATTAGGCAATTCCCAGAATAAAATGCAACTTTAAGCTGCAGAGTATTTTAGTTTAGAAATTTCAAAAAATTAATCAGACGTGATTAATTTGACCCTAAGCCAAAGTCATTCCTTTTTGCAGCTTTCTTTGGATTGCTCAGAAAACTGACAATTTTACTTTCCATGATCAACTTAAGGTCATGTTTTTCTTCTGTTCAATTTTCTGAACTAACCAGCAAGTCAGCTACATATATAACCAATCACAATTTTCTGGACAAAAATAAAATGATGAGTCCGGACTGTATGCTGGCACTGCAGTGGGACAGTGTGCCTGAATATCCTGAAACACCACAGTAGGCTTTTCTAAGCACCTGTGCGTGCACATGCTGGTACTGTTCTTCCTTCAGTGATACTAAAACCAGATTTCTAAAGATCTGCCAAGTGAAAATATTTGATCCAAGGGAGAAAGTGTCACCCTGTAAACATTTTTGATCAGTGCTTCTCTCAGTGACAACACATTGTTCATGACCTGGGAAGTATTGAACTAAAGCAACTCTCAAAGCCCCCCTACGAATACAGAGTGGTTGCAGTAAAGAGATTTCCAGTCAAGCCTGTGAAGAGAAACAACTGGTGCTGCTCCCAGCCAAAGTACTCACCAATAATTCCTTGGGAGATACCTTACTACTTCTTTAAAAAGAAGACTAAACAGAAAGCACAAGGCCACACAAAACTGACTTCTCCATGTCGATATAACAACCCTCCCCCTTCTATAATGCATGTGAGCCCGTAACGGCAACCAGCCACCATACATAGCAGTGAAGAGATTTCATCCGGAGCGTCTGGAAAGTACATGATCCTTCTTATAGAGCCTAGGAGGTATGGCATTAGTGACAGTGAATACCACAGATACCTCTTCCTGTATTTGAGTGTCCATTCATTTTGATGTGGGTTGTGTCTTTGTGTTCTGGATGGGAATTGTGTGCTGGTATGGCAACACCAGGAGAAAAGTGTTTCTTGACTGCTGGAGCTCCTCAGGCCTGGAAGCCAAAAGCTGATGCTCGCTCTCTGAGCAGCTCCCGGCACAAGTGACAACTCCAGCTCCCTGCAAATGAAAAAATCCTTCTTATAGGAACGGCATCAAATCCAGGCACTCAGAGTTTATGTCAAGATCAGCTTGACTAGGGTATCAAATATTCCTAATATTGGAATTGTTTGTATTTTTCTGAAGCAGGCTCTGCTGCCCTTGGTGTTGTGTACGTAGGCTTTCTATACAAGTTACAACATAGCTGGGGTGTGCATTGCCACTAGGTGTTTTATATTTTCATACTTTCAGTACACCACTTCCAGTCAAACAGAAACCTTTAGCTAATTATTAGCTGCATTTCAAAATTTTTAGTTTCCTCTTTATCAAAGTTACAAACATTTAGCTCCTGAATGCATGATTGATTTTTAATTATTCTTGTCTCACCCCTCATGTAAACTGCAGTCATTCGCACTCGCGTGCCTCCTTCTCCAATTCTACGGCTCTCTGCGGATTTTAGTCAGAGAATCAATAACGGCAAGGGCCTAGCTCCTCTGCTGCACAACCAAGTGACAAACTACAACCAGTTGTAGTACAGTCAGATTGAATCCCCGGCAGAGGACATAACTACATACCAAATGTAATACAGACCGTAAAACTCGCACCCTCCCAAGGCATAGACACACCAGAGAACAAGGAAGGTCATTTGTCTTAATCCAGTCTCCTGACAACAGACTCTGAGCTATTCCAGAGAGGACCTCCCTGTCTGGGGCTTTGTCTCTGGGACTTTGACTTCTTAGGAAGTCCAAAGTCACAGTTCACAGGAGCTCGATTCACTTGACTAAATTGAAGTGTCCAAAGCCAGCTGGGACACCCAAAGATACCGTGACCTGCAAAAGAGCCATGTCCTGGAAGAGGAGGTAGAGACCAGGCAAGATTGAATAGGACATCTCAGATCACACTAGACTTCCACGTTTTCATAATTAATTTTCTTTCTTTCCAGTGCTACCTGCCTCTGGTTTGCTACTGCTTCCTTAACACGTCAAGGCCTAGGCCACATTTCTGAAATTCTTCCCTTCTCCACAAGGACTTTATTGTGATTTTCAAAGCAGACTTCCAACATATGTTACCTTCTGGGGGCTCAAAGACTGGTGGATTCAAGCAATACATGTGATAGCCACGGTCACAGTCATCACAGAAGAGCAGCTGGTCCTGAGGCAGGGTTGTTAGGGAGACAGTAGGGAAACAGGGAGAGAAGGAGAGAAGAGAGAAAATGACGTAAATTAGTCTCTTGCCAAGATGAAAACATGAGCATGGTAACCAGCAGTGCTCAGCTAGGAATGCAGAGCTGCAACACAGAGACTAAGAGGCTATTGGGAACGTGAAAGTCTACAGGCATCACGGTTGTGAATCCACTATCAACCACCATATTTCTGAGAGGCTGCAGAGAGCCCTTCTCATCACAAAGGCAGTTCAGGTTCTAACTGGAAAATCTCTCTGAGAGGTGGAGGACTTCCTCTCCAAGGTGGCCTCATGATGCAGGAGTAAAAGCTGTTAGGCCGGGGATATGCTGTACTGAGAGAAGAGGACGGGCTCTGCTGGGCTCCAATGTGACCACGTAATGGATCTCATCCCTTCAGGGGAAACCTTTCTCATCAAAAGCCTGGCCTTAGCCATTTCTCCAAAACTCAGATGAGTAAATGCTCTGTGAAACAGATGGAAATAACATGATCCCACCATGTGGTCTGCAGCTCTTTCATATATTTTGGGGAAAAAAGCTGCTCTGAAGTATCCCATGATTCCTAACAGAACAGCTCCCTGCTTTCAGATTTCCTTATTTACTGCTAAAGCAAAACAAAATCTCAGGCTTCAAATTTATTCTGCTATAGGGAATGTGGTGTTAGCTAATCACCTCCAAAGTTCTCCAGCCACTGTCAATTCTCCAAGTTTCTCACAGACCACCAAGGATCCTCAGCATCAGATTTTAACTGAAAACCCTGCAGAGAGGACACTGTTCAGCTGCAGGCTCTGGATCACGGTTTGGAAATCACTGGGATAGGTGATTAGGTGACTAGAGCGCGGCTTAGCCATCCCAGTGCTAATGCTTTCATGTTTCCCAAGTCTTGTAATTAAGATTTAAAAATCTTGTCAAGAAAGTAAGAAAAATCAGGGACAGAAGAAACATACCTGCCATCTCTCAGGTTATCACCCATTCACATCTACTCTTGACTACCATATTGAAATTACTGCTCTGTTGCAGCTCCCTGCGACGTGCGTTTATGGCCTCCAGCTAATTTCTATTGAATAAGCGTACAAACCACAAGTACCGCCATCTTAAGTGGCTCCATATGATACTTGTGGTAATTTCAGCAGAGACCGACAGCTGAACGGTGGCAGTTGGGGAAAAGCCCATCTCTGCTTTCAGGAGTGTCTTTTCCTCGGAGATGTACAGAAGCAGCAGTAAAGCCATGACCCACACCATTGCCACATGCTCCTCAAGGGCGGGCATGAGAGTAGTTTGCAGTGACGCTTATTTGCATGAAAAGGTAAATGAACTCACATCGTTCTCAGAGGTCCCACAAAGGCTGCAGGATTTGCACTCAATGCACTGCCACTGATAGGTTTTAACAGCCTCAGTCATGTTTGTGGTGAACTGCAGGCAGGTCGGGTGTCCTGAGGAAGATCGGAAACAACTGTCATTGTTAAGGCTCATTTATTGCTTGTTAATTAACTGGTATTAAATTTGGGAACAAAACGCACATGGACATGGACTGATCACAACATGGGCTGCAACTAACAGATACCAAAGAGGAAAGCAGGCATTAACCCTTTCGCTGCCGGGCACAAGAGAAAATCAGAGTCATCCCCACCCATTCCCCATTGGCAAAGCAGTTTTATTCAGAGCTCTTAAAAATGGTTTGGCTTTGGGTTTGATTTTTGTGGAGCTTTTTTTGGAAAGAAAACAAGAGAAAGGATGAAATCAGAAACAAACCCAATTTCAGAGAGAGCCCATCCGTCTTAATAGAAATTGGACTACAGTTTCAATTAGCGTTGTTTCGACCGGACTGAAGGACCTGATGGAAATGAGGTTATTCTCCATTTCAGAGCTTCCCTTCCTGGTGTCCAAATGGGTGGAGCAATTCTGTAAACTTTGCTTAAATGGAAGCAGTAGTGTACAGAGAAGAAGCAAGACAGGATGGAGGGATACAGCTTTTAATTTTTTTTTAAGAGCTCTGCCACTAAAGTTGGTTGGCACAGAAGAAACCAAATTGCACAGCTAACCTTCCAGGATCAAAACAAGAAACCAAAAGGAAAAAACCCCAAGCCAACTCCCACAACGAACTAAATGAAAGGAATAAAGAGGGGGAAGCTAGCAGAACAGTCACATCTAATCGGGAAGGACAAATTGCCGGAGTTACAACCCCCGCCCCTACATGCGTGTCGACTCCAGCTTTGCAAAACAGCGGTATCACAGTAGCAGGGTCAGCAATGGGCTTTCTGGAGGGGAAAATACAAACAAACAAACAAACCAAAGGTAGGATCAGTGTTCCTTCTGCAAAACAAAACAAGAAAAATATACCGCTGAAATAAAGTAGCGCACTCCCAAACCACCCCTGTCAGGCTGAGGCAGTGCCTAAGTCACCTGCAATAATCTATTGCTTGCCTTCTTGGAAAGCCCCGTACTTAGCGTCCCTCTCTGACACACGTAAGCATCAACACTGTGCATAGTCGGGGCGGGGGGGCACGGGAGGGTGAAAGCCAATTGCTCATCTATAGAAAAACTAGAAAGAAAGGTACGCACAGACAACACTACCACATGCTACTTCTAGGACCTTACACCATCAGGTGTGCGGTGGCGTTTTCACCTTGTAGTCAATCTGCTGGTCTTAGACTACAGGCAATGAGGAGGGAAAAGTCTTCTCCACCTCCACCAGCCTAAATGATTTTTTAATAGTGGAGAAAGAAAGGCTGCTACTCCAATGAGGAAAAAAGACACAGCTACAACAGATGTGGGCACAGACGTGCTATCTTCATTACCAGACCTATCAGCGGTATTTTGCTGTGTCGTCACACCACCCTGCAAGAAGCTTCTATAATTTCTAGCTAGTGAAGCAAACAGTTGCTGAGACTTGCTGGGTAAAGCAATAATGTTGTAGGGAATATATTTCCTTTATGTGTCCATGAAACCGCCAAATGGTGTAATAAGGATTTTGGTTTTCCAGTGATATTCGCATGGTAGTGATACGAAAACTAAGCCTGTCCAGCAAAGAAATGTGTGTACCTAAGTTATCAAGGAAATTGAACAGAAAATAAAGGAGATATTTAAGGAAGGAGGGATCAATGACACTGTTCCTATCACTCTTAAGCCTTTGAATAAATGTTTTGACAGTACTGATGAGCTCAGATTGGCTAAGAAGATCACTAGGTTTTGGAGCCCTTGAAATGTCAGCACAAAACAAGAGTCAGATTTTACTGAGATTTACAGTGCACCAAGTCCAAAATAAAGTTCTAGGGACCTTGAAACCGCAATGGTGCAGAAGGAGATTTTGTGACATGATACCTTTTCTTACTGAGAGGACTTCAAATAATTTCTGATATTACCAAACTAGCAGAACCTGACATGACACTGAAACGTTCCTCCAGATCTGATTTACAGCAAACGCGGAACCTTGTTCCAGCACCAGTAAATAGAACAAATGTGCCATGCTACACATTGGGGAGGAATTCATCCCAATGGCAGCGAGACAGCTTCCAGAAAGGTTGTACAGTGCTGGAATACATCACAGAAAACAACTCATACGGGGAGGCGAGTTAATCAGAGAGTTAAATAGCTTCAGTCTACATTTGAAAAGAAACAGAAAGAATGGAATCAAACTTACAGAAATAAATCACAGCTACATGCATACACACATTCACATGCTCACTTGCCTGCATACACACATTGCTCATTGCTGAGACTCTAGCTAGAGATTCTCCCTTTCTCAAACGACATGAAGGTCAGGTTCTGTTCATTACTTTATCTCTGTCCCTTCACAGCCATTCCTGCTCTCTTCCAGCTATCAGTCTTGACTGTCTTGTTCCTCATTTGCCTCAGAAACACCTCGGCAGGTTTTCTGTGCTGCATCTCATATCGATGGTGCCTCATCCTTGAAGTGATCCATCCTATTTTGCAGAGCCCTTCTTAAGAGCCACACCCACCACAAGCCTAAAAGAAATGGGCTCTCGTGGGCTGAGAATTGCTTAGAAAACACGAATAGTGGAGTGAAGGCCACGGTGGCTTCTTTTTAGTAGCAATGCAGACATATTTTGCAAAAATATACCGATTCATTCACTCCATTGGGCTCTCTCTCCAAATGCTATGACTACAAAAGAGTCCAAGAAATGCTCACAGCCATGTCTGCATAGCCGCAGATTGCTCTCTGTTAGCCCAGGGCTTACGGCATGTCTAAGGGAAAAATAATATCTCGTGGACACGTCTTTCTTCAGCCTCTAAGTCAGATCCTCTTTCACATTAAACAACATGCCCTGTGGTACGTGACCCCAGCAGCCTAATGTCGTTGGAAAGACTATTTTTACTTATGCCAGCAGTGATCAGGCACTGTAGCGTATGGCAAGCATGTCAGCAGATACTCAGAACATTAACATTCTTTTTCCTGCCCTCCCTGCTCTCTCTCTTCCCAATCTCTCTATTTTCCTGCTACTTTGGTTCAAAGCCCAGTGTTTTTCATGACCTATGAGAAAATTGACACGTCCAAGACTTCCTGGAGCTGTGTTAGTGAACACCATCCCTGCTGCGTATCACAGCACTTCTTGGCATTCCTGCTGTGGCAGAATACCTGAAGACAAAGCCCTGTAGCTGCATATGGCAGGCTACTATAGGGAGATTCAAATTCCTTTTTTAAAAAAAATAAAATAGGCTAGTTCAGCCCACAAACAATTTTGTTTTACACGAAGCGCAGTCCAAAATGTGGTTCAAGTTACAGACGCTGTGGCACAAGCCAGAGAGCTGAAAGTCCTTCTTGCTTAATTTCATCACTTATGAGGTCAAGATGAAGAAACAGTCTTATTTCGCTAATCTTGTGATAAACGGCATTTGCTATGGTGAAGGTGTGCAGCAAAGAGTCTGCAGCTGGAACTCAGTTAATAATTCAGGTGGTGGCTCAGCCCTGGCAAACCCTGGATCACTCTCACACGTCTGTATCAGCTCCGCAGATCTATCAGGGGGAAGAAGTAACATGTATTTATGGTGTCACCGAAGTCAATAGACAGACCTCTAAAATACAGCCCGGGAGCAGTTCTGTTGAAGGAGAAGGTGATATGTTAAAATCGACAGTTTCTAATCTACCATAACTATTCTCTACCTAAACTTTTGCTGTGCTGCAATAGCTACAAACAACGTAGACAATAAAACTTGCAGTGAGAAGGTTTCCAACAGCTCATCCCTTTGTCCTAAAGCAATATTGTAAAGTATAGACCGGGTCTGAAAGCTCCCTCATCTCTGTCGAAACTCTCCTCTGGATCTGAACCCTGGGACTGAGACCATATTTTATGGTGACACCCGCGTTTCACATGCCACTGGCTTTAATTGTACACTATGTCCACCAGACATCTGGTCGGAGGAGTAGGGGACGAGCACATTCAGAGACCGTTTCTTGTCTCCTGCACCTGTGCAATTGCAGGCTGGCGGTAAGGAGAATTTTAACATAAATACCCCCCAAAATATATGTATCTCTCTCTCTAAAAGTCTCTTCTGCTAACACTGGCTGTATAACACTAAAGACCAAAACTGACATTAAAGGGCAGGAGCAATCTGCTGCTCCCAGGCGCTCTGTGACCAGTGGAGGCCTTAGAACGGCTCATTAGTGCTTCTTCAATAATGGATTCTGCATTGCAAGATTAATTGCAGCCATGTGCTCTGTCACACCCGCCACAGACTATTTAAGTTAACAATCCAATCAATAACCTTTTTCAAACAAAGGCAGAGATTATCTTGAGAGAAAAAAAATAAGCAAAGGCTCCTTTTTTAAAACAAATGTGAAATTATTTATACAGAGTAAAGGGAATTTTCACCCAGTTTCCAATTCTTTCTCTTACCTTTACTGTGTAGTGGTGGGCTTTTTAATCAATAGCATAATGAAAACCCACAGGGCTCCTGACTATATCGCATCAGAATTTTTTCCATAAACTATTCAGGTCTTTAAACAACCATACATTCATATTACAGATATAATGACCTATGTCACAGGAACCCCATCCAAATAATGGAACTTTTACATGCAAAGAAGCTGCAAAATTTCCTCCTGCTAGGATTGAATAAGGATTGCTGTGACCACTGCCATCATTAGACAGAATTATTACTGTTATTCATGCAAAAGAAAGGAAAAGTAGCTTGTAATTCTAATAAAGGATATGATTTTATGGTTATGATATTAAAATTTAGCCCTTATTTGTCTGTCTAAGAAAGCATGCTTACAGATATGTAGTGTCAACAACAGACGGACCAGAAAGGGCCCTTAAAAACCCAGACCATCAGGCCACACCAAAGGCTTGGCTCCGCCAGAATCCCAGGGCTCAAGGAGCTGCAACTCTCAGAAAAAGACCAAACGTTACTAACGGAAGAGGATGGGGAGCTCTTGGCATTTTTCCGGCCTTTCCCATCTTGCAATGTCAAGGTGTTACAATGCAGGGACGTATGCCTGCCTGCTCAAACGGAGGTACTCGGAAACTTTCAAAAGGGTTTGTGAGGTGAGGATCCAAGGCACCACCTGCCACGGTACCTCTGTGATACAGGGAAGCAGGAGTATTTCATTACAGAAAAACATAACAGCTTTCCCAGTGGCCTGGCTGGGTGTCAGAGGCTGCAGGTGAAGAGCTCTTCTCTCACCCCCTTTGGCACCGAGCCCCGCTGAATCCAGCCTCTTAAGAAAAACAAACAAGCAAACAAAAAAGGAAGTCTCATTGGTAGGCACCATTGGGTTTTATTACTGTTAGGCAGAAGAGGAGGAGAAGAAATACAGGAGAGGAAATGTTACCACCGTGAATTTCTACATCCTGATGGAAATGAGAGAACATGGCTGTTTCTCCCAGTGTCCAAGGCGCTGTGTTCCAGCACCGCCAACTCTGCTACAGAAGTGAGTCTGAAAGGACTTGGGGGCCTCGGTGAATAGGCTGCTCACCCTGGTTTGGTCAGAGACCAATTTTCCTCTAAACTAATATGCCGCAATATGCCAGTAATTGTGGAAGAATTAACGCCTTTAATAATTGATGGAGCTCTGAAGCCATTCAGCTGCAGCAGAGCTTATAGTTCCTATTATTTCATTTCCTGGCCCCATAGTCGTTCTGGCCAGCATGGACAGAGCTTAAACCGAGCCCGCAGCACGGGAAGGGACACTCTGCTGCATTAGCACCCGGGACTGGCAGCCAGCTGCACTCCGGAGGTGGTTTGCTTCTCGGTACTGCCAGTTCCAGTGGAAAAAGAGATGTAAATTACAAGCAATTGCTCGAATATTCGGCATCAGTAGAAGAGAGCCCGCTTTAATTGCTCACCTAAGGGACAAATAAGTCCCCTGGGCTAAAGGTAGTGGTTCTGTCCCAGTCGCAGTCAGGCAGGTGTAATTGGAGTCAATGGGAACTGAAAGCAGGACAGACGTGTGTTTGAAAGCAATTAACGCCAGAGTTCTCCATGAAGTTATAAAATGGTGGTGTGTGGAAGGTGGCACTTTGCAGCTCACTCTGCTGCACTACCCTGCTGTTACTTGAGCCATGCAAATACCAAAGGGAAAGGGGGGGGAGCGAGCTCCTACCCAAACACCCCTCCTCTCAAGGCACTCCCCGGAAAATTGTGTTTCCTGAGGAAAGTCCGCCCACCAGCTCAACTCGCTCCCAGCTCTGACTCTACGACGCCACAGAGTTTCCTCTGAAATGTTTTTAAGCGCCAAGAGCATCAGGGAGGACAAAGAGCCTGGGCTACAGAGGGCACATCGAGAGCAGAGCTCGGCTCAAAGGCTGCTCACGTGCATACACAGAACGAAGGAGCTGTGCATACGCGGACGCACGTGCACCCAGAGAGATTAAGCCGCAGACAAGGCAGAGCGACGCTGGCTGGCACGGGGCGGCGGGAGGAGCCGGGTGGGATTCGGGGTGACCTCCAGAGCACGCAAAGAGAGAAGCCAGGAGCCAGTTATTCTGGGCATGCTACTGGTTTGTCACTCAAATCCCCCTCTCCCCACACGCCATCCCCTTGGTAACAAATGCCACAAGACTTACAGGAAAACTACTTGAGACTTGGTTTAAAACAGTTCGACTGCGATAGGTTTGTGCGTGCCTTTCCCTGCACAGCTCCCCTTCCTCAGCATGCGCGGTCCAGCCATACATATCTTAGCAGGGAAAAATGAAAAACAGAAGTCACAGATTTTAAAAGCCTTTAAAAACTGCCTACAATTATCTTTGGCATATACAAATCACTGCCCTGGGAGAACACCCTGATTTGGGCTGGCGATGCTGCAGCCGGGCCCTCTGCTCTGGGCTCAGGTTTGCCGGAGGGAGGAGGAGCCCTGCCGGGGTGCCCGCTGCTGTGTGGGGCTCCCCCTCTGGCCAGGCACGCCTGCCCCTCCAAAACCACCTGGGACGGGCTGAAATCTGCACCTCCATTTCATATCGCCCCCGGCAGGTTGGGCTGCGGCAGATCTGGGGCAGAATCTTGCTGCTGTGTCTTCCCCTGCGAGGCCGAGCAGCGGGGATTCAGGCACACGCCTGACACACGCCGCTCGGCTCGCTGCAAAGATGCTGTGAGAGGGCAGAAGGAAGGCGGCAAAGCGGGCTCTGCGCAATTGCAACCCGGGGCATCAGAAGTGGCCCCCAACCTTAAAGGCAAAGGAAATGCCACACGCCCGCGATGTCCCTTCTCAAAACCAGCCAACGCTCTGCTCCCTCCTTTTCCAGACTGGCCCCCATTAGCCACTGCTGGCCGCTAGACAAAATGGCTGTTTCTTGCCTAAGAAAAATAATGTGGAAGCACTCAAATAACCTCGTACTGAAGCATCAGCTTGTTAATGCACTGGTAAGGCATGCCAGCACTGTACAATTCCTGGGGGTGAATTAGGTCAGAGTGACCTCCAGAAAACCCACCAGGCTGCATCGGGCTGCGCGCCGCATTATGGGTAACGATCTGCTAATTGCCAGGAGGCACTTGGGCTGCTTACCAACACCAACAGGAAGGAAACCTGCCTGCAGGCACGGCACGGACTCCATATGCCAGGGACATAGCTCCTAATAACGAGAATAAACCCATTTATAGAGCGCGAACTGGGCAGGAGGATGGGCACGGAATGCTAATGGTGCCCAGCAGGTACACCTGGCGGGGGTCGCCTGCCTGAGAGCCCCCAGCAATGACCGCCCACGCAGCGCAGGGCAGGTTTTGCATTGGGTTGCACAGCGAAGGAGGGGTGAGGTAGATGGGGATGAAAACGTGGGATTGGGAGGAAGGCTGCTTATCCAGACAAGATGAATCACCACAACCTGGAAAGCCAACATCCCCTTTGCCCAGGGGACATTTTTGTTACCCTTCAACAAACTGCAGTGGAAAAAAACCTCCGGCACGGCTCCGACCTCGTCGCTATGCACTGCAGGCTCCCCAGCCAGGCCAGCTCACACACCACAGAGCTTTCAATCAACTGGCAGGCTCACTAAACCCTTTCAAAATGAGCAACCAAGCAAAAATACTTGGTCATAAACACTAAAAATAGGAATGGAGGATTGGGTTTTGTTTTGCTTTTTAACTTGGTGAAGCCAGTTCTTCCTAGTGCATTAAATCCACCTCCCTGGCAGCCCATTTAGAACATCTCCTCCCCCCTGGGAGAGCCAAAATCCTCAACTATAATGAGAGAAGTGGGTTGGTATTTAAAATGCTAGGGAAACGGCAGCCTGAATAGCCTTCTGCAAGAGCGTTACCTTTGTTAAACACCCCCATAAAACAAGATATCAGCTCTGCCCCTCCTCCCCTCCCTTTAACCTGGACAAGGACTCTGCCACCTGCTTGAATCCACGTTTGCTGCCCAAATACCTGGGGTCCTTCCCCACTATTCCTGCTGTGAAACTGCCCCGCTAACCCAGCCAGCCAGAAGGCAGCACACCTGCGGGGATGCCCAGCGCTGCCCAGCGTACCCATGTTATCAAGGTAGCGCTCGCAAAGACCAGCTCCAGCGTTTTCATGCTGACCCGACAAAGTGTACCTAACCCGAGCTGGTGGCGGCAGTGGACGGGACACTTCGTTTCTCCGGGGCTCTTCCGCTGGGATTATGCGTGAAAGCATGACAGAGGCAGCGCTTCGTGACGTGGGCACCTCTTCACTAAAAACAGACCAAGTTCACCCAGTCAGTATGGAGAGCATCAAGACAACCCCACTGCTGTGGTCCTCCTCAAGCACCAAGGGCTGTGCGGAGAACTTCAGAGATGATTTCACCCACGGGCCACAAAATAGCCATCCCACAAAAGTAACTGACGATCAAAAACAGGGTAGGCTGGGTTTACGCTGATGAATTAGGGGAAAGGAAAGGGAAAAAGGAGAGAGTATTACTACTCTCTGAACAAACTTTCTCTCTAGAAAACTTAAGGAATGACTCTAGACTAATTCCCTGACAGCACAGTTCCAGAAATTTCAAATCAAATGGCAAACTCCAGAGAAATTATTTAAGTGTCATCATTTTAATATTAAATAAACATAACTATGCAGAAGACAACATGCCATTGCATAGGCAGTAACCTCATTGCTGTTACATGAGGTAACCACGTATCATCTGGGTAAAGAAATTCAGCACATGATGGGTAAACTGTTGATAACCAACGTGAACATGCCGTCAATGCAAGAGGTCTGGTTTCCCCCACAAGCATAGTTTACACTGTTGCTAATATGATTGTATATTCAGACATAAGTAGAACTGCCTCACTCCACTAAGCACAAACAAAAACAATTTGGAGCAAGTTACTTCAGTCCCTCGTTGATTTAGAGAAAACTTTTCAGCTGCCGAATGGGCAGTGCCTCCACACACACTCTCCATTGTTTGCAATGCCGTGCCAGAAGCTGGAAAAATACCATCGTCTACTGATTTTTTCCCTTCTCCATTAGTTAAACCCCTCTGTTTGGTTGGGAATTTCTAAGTGCCAATCGAGATTTCATCATACGGCAGCCAGTTTTCACTTCCCCATCAAAGTCCCAGCAACATCAATATCTAGAGGGAAGTAAGAGCTATAACTGCACCCTGCAGAGCATCAGTACACGCGCGGTAGGAGGGGATGAAATGTCTCAGTTTACTCGCTAAAAAATGTAATTTCAGGGTGATCTAAACATCTGTATGAAGGCATGAATTTGAATGAAGTAGTTTCAGTCAAAAGCAAGCGGGAGGGGAGAAAGGGTTAAGAGGCAGCAGAGGGAGAAACTGATTTTTCAGAAAGGGTGAGATTTTGTGCCAGTGTTTCACAAACAAGAAGTCGGACTTTCGTTTTGGAGCAGTACCTTGCTTCAAAAATGAGCTCAATGGAATTGTTTTTGAGAGACAGAAAAAATACTTACAAATGAAATGTTTCATTCAAGCCCGCGCACACTTGGCAGTGGTAAAGGGTCATTTCATTCAGAAAAAAGAGAATGCGTTCCGTTTCAGATCAAACCAAAATCTTTTCTCCTCACCAGGGTATTTTTCAGTTCAGCCTTTTTTGAGTAACTGTCCAACAAAATGCTGCCGGAGACACCAAAACAGTAGGATTTTTTTTTGGTTTGTTTTTCACTGGAAGAACACCAGATTAAAATCCATGATCTGTTTTCTCAGAGCTCACCAGACCTTCCACCCCACATTAGCCAAGTCGAAGTGCAGGCTATTCTTTAACCTGTAACAAGTGAGTAGCGTTGCTTTAACCTACACAACCGATACTTCATAGCAGCTCAATATCACATCAGATTAAACAAGAAATTAGCTAGTTCCACGGTAGCAGACACAAATGTCCTTCATTAAACAGTTCACTAGTCCTGCTGCTTTTCAGCTCCAGAGGAATTGCTTAACAGAGCCTAGACAAAAGTAGAATATTATCGTATTTAATGCCAGAAAATGATCTTCCACGGTACTACGGGGATCTGTGAATCTTCTCACCCTGCTCTTAGCTGGCTGCAACATCAGCTAGCGGGCCTGTTGCTCTGTGGTTCTGTTAATGGCAAAGAGGTTGGGAAGTCTTCTCCTACAGGCTGGTCTGACAGGGTTCTGGGCACCCCAAATCCTCTCACCTTTAACAGCTGTTGAGGGTGTTCATCACCTGAGACATTCACTGCTAGGTGGGATCCCATTACTCATTAAATGTTTGGCAATTCTTAATGAACGAGGGGGGCTAATGGGGACTTGTTCTTCTTCAAATAATGCCAAACACGTGAATATTTAAACGGTCACAGAGGAATCCAATGGGTGCAGATGTCCTTAGGAAATTCTTCGTCATTTTTTTCTTTCAGATCGCTAAGTAGTTGGAGATCTAATTAATGAAGAGGCTGACCTGGCCTTGCAAGGAAATGAAGTTCCCTAACCCAGGGAAGGTTGTCTTCTCCAGCTGAAGGAATACATGGCTCTGGACCATCTGGATGTCAGAAGAGTACAACAGCAATCTGAATTCAACTTAGAGAGAGTTTGTGGATAGTTAAAAACTCTTCTAAGCCTCTAGGCTGATTGACACATTCAGAGACACAGTTGGTGTGGAAAAACCTGAGAAGAGATGGCACCTGTTCCTTAAGAAGCCCAAGCCCAGGTCTCCTAGCTATGGATGAGACTTCTGAGCCAAGATCCAGCTGCAGAACCCACTGCACCATAAAAGAAATTGTTGAGCCTGAGGAAGGGACTGGAAAGACTTTGGTGGTGTTTAACATATTTAAGCATATCAGAGCACTGATGTGAAGCAACTAAGATTTGTACCAACGGGGGAAAATTAATTTCTCAAACACAGGCTTAAAACCACCCCATGTAAACTCCGCCGTACAAAGTGCTACATGAACTTGAAAGCTATGTGACACTAAAATAACAGTACCCCTTTAGTGACAGCACAGTTTTCAACTATTTGCTCTCCAGTGACTTCCTCTCACATTGGAGAACTGACCTCAACACTAACTCCTGAGATCATCATATGAAAAAGTTAATGGCTGTTGGCTAATGAAGGAAATCCAAACTAGCATACTAAGTCTTCAGCAACGCTTGACAAAACTCCCTCCAGCATTATTTAAAATCTCTAATCTGTTTCAAAAAAGAAGGCTGTATCTGAAAGATTTGGTCACGTTCATTCTCTTCCTGCAGTCCACAATGAAGCCACCAAAACCAGGACACTAACAGCAAAGACTGAAGAAACATAATGAGAAGGGGCTTCAGTCCAAGCAAAAAAATTACTCTTAACACCTGTGCAAACCTAGAGATAAACTAGAAGGTCTTACTGAGAATTGGTTATGGAAGATGAACAGCACTGAGAAATGAATCTACACTTTGAAAAAGCACACTCAGCCTAAGACATTGAAAGGAGGCTATGTCTGTTCCTTCTCAAGAGGTACCATCTATCAGCTGGGATCCCAAAGAAGGAGTTTCCCTCTGCAAGCTCCCCAGAGCAGCCACCTCTCTCAGGCAGGCAGCAGTACTTCCAAGAGCTTCAGCCCACTGCCTGGCTTCAATGTTCAAAGTGTATTGCCTTTTCCACAGCAGTGCCGTAGTTGGTTTGTAGGCCACTCAGAGCTACCACAGCTATCTTAGACAACATTAAACAAAACTGTTTCTAATTATATCCTGGATGGCAATATTAGCCACAACACTGTGCTCCAGAAATCTGCGCTTTTTTAAAGGTAAATGCCATCCATCTCCCATCGTGGTGCACACACCATGGAGAATTACAGGCTGCAAGGACGAAACTTCACCAAATAACAGATGATACGGTAAATGTTTCTAACACACACACAGCAAGAGCATTTATTGAAATAGCAAAAAATGCAGTCAGGTCTTAAAAAATGTACTGGTGATGGATGTCTCTCCTCTTAGGTATTTAAAATCAAAGATAGGACTAAACTGTGGCAAATGTCCATCTTTCGTGCAGCAAAGGAAATATAATTTTACAACAATTTCCAAGGGACAATGGAGATCTTAAACACATCGAGCCATAATTTTGACAAGCCTTGCCAAAGCTAAGGGGAGTAGTCACTGCTGGTGTGCTCTGCTACTTATACTTCATGTAGTTGAGGTCCTACTCAGCCATCTTCAACAGTAGGGATGGGATGGGGTACAGAGAAGTTTATGTCATTGCTAATGAGCATTAAAAGCTTGGTTTTAGAGAGAAACGGTTATGGGGGTTTTTATCATCTGTAGGCTGATGGATCTGATTACAAGCAGGGCTCACAGCTCCAGGATGCAAATTTAACCAGATTTTTTTTACCTGATTCCAGGAAAAAGATCGGAACAAATCTTAAACCAGTGCAGTATTCTAGTTCAGGTCAAAGCAAAGAAGCGAATGCCATTTCCAGCCCATCCAGAGAACTCAGGATTCCAGCCCTCAGTTTTGCTAGCCTTCAGTTCAGTCTCAGCCCAGGGAAACCTGGCTTTGGGGGCAATTGTTAGCTGCTACAATGGGGGCAGACATTTTTACTCGCTCCACCTGCCATGTCTGACTCTCACCAGCAAGAACCCTTCTCCAGACAGGAAAATAAGATACCTTCCTAGCCAACATGGCAACATAAGTCTGCTCTGGGGCTTAGGGAACAGTGGTATTTTTTTCTGTTCAGATAATTTCTGCAAAATTAAAACTTTCCTTTGGAACATTTCTATTTCCAGGCCTGTGCCTTAAAAAAAAAAAAAAAAAAAAAAAAAAAAACCATCAAAAAACAACAACAAAAAAAGCGCATCAAAATGTTCAAAGTAATAAGACTTATGCAGAGTTGTCCTCTGGAGTCTGACAGCCTGTAACAATAGCTCTGCTGTGGTGGGAAGGATCCCATTCATCTAAACAGGGTGTTGACAGACATCCATAAAGGCCAATCTCAACGTACACTTTCACTCCTGGTTACCTTAGCAGAAATGTCTAGCTCTGCTCTCTGCATCCGTCACACTGGGGACAATGAAAATGACAACTGCATTAGAACGGGAAATGACCTATTGAACAAGAAAAGTGCACTGAGGCTGTGCATTGAGGCCACAAGCAGTTTCCTTCCTTCCTTTCTTCAACTTTCCTTTCTTTGATTTGTCAGCATTCAGCTTTGCCCTTGGTCCAACCTCCGCCTGGGTCTCTCTCTCCTATGCAGCACAGCAGAAAGCTCAAGAGGATCTAGGAGAAGAACAACAAAAGCAGCCATGGCTAGGGGCTCAGGATCTGTCATCACATACCCTGCCTCCTCTGTTTGCTTTGGGGTAGGAAAAGAAGATTATTTGCTCCCCCATGAAATCCCCACGGAAAAGTAGTTTTGTAGGCCTACAATTCAGATTACTGTAAGAATATCTGAGAGCAAATCACAGAAAGGAAATTGGAAGTTGCTAGGAGGGGCTTTAAAACCAGCAACCCTGTCACTCAGTATGCGCTCTAAGGAGAGCATCACGGCCACCTTCTCAGCACAGCTCAGAAATACAGTTAGCACCTTACCCCACCTTTCAGCTGCCTCTGGTCCCCAGGGCCCAACAGGTGAGAAGGAAGGAAAGACTTTTTAGCCACAGAACAGCTGAGGACAACCCAGTAAGGAGTCCAAAAGCTGCTCCATCAGATCCCAAAGAGGTTCCCAAGAGCCACAGTGACTGAGGACATCAAAGGCAGCTAAAACTGCCTTTTGGTTTCCTCCTCCTTCCAATGAATCGGCTAAAGGCCTTGCACAGGTAAAGATAAGGTCTGAAGGCCAGCAGTGAAGTTTTCAAGTCATATTCACCTGAAGAAAGAGTGAAGAAACAAAACACTAACGGAAATAAATATTACACATGTGAAAAATAAAACTTTATAAGGAAAGGTTAGAAAAGACCAAGAATAGTTAATACTCTGCTGCAAAGACACACACCCTGACACACACAACTATTAAAAATAAGGCAGGTACATCTGTACAATTCTGTACAATTCCTATATTGCCTGACTGGATTCATTTCTGATGTGTTCTTTAGGACTTTTTTGCCATTTAATCTGCTGGGGAGGCAGCTCACTACTTTAAAGGATCTGTACCCACATTAGAAGATCTCTTAAAAACTACACCGCAGCTGCTATTTTTGCAAGCAGCTGCCACAGTAGAAAGGGACATCTATAGCCTCTACTGGTAGCAGAGAAATTGATGAGAAGCTAGAGGAAGGCAACGCAGCTTCGTAAAAATGACAGGAGGCCCATTAGGGAAGAGGACACACAGAGTTTCCTAAAAAGATGGCATTTAATCTGAAACAGTATTTCCTCTTTCTCTTTCTATCCTATACAGCCATGCTACTAATCTAATGTGTGTAAAGGGAAAGGAAGGGTTCATGTCTGCATTGTGAAATGCAGCAAAGGGAACCATAGTTTCCAGTTACTCCAGTGACTGGATTAGAAATGGTATAGGTAGGGTCACAACTCCTGAAGGCAATGCCACTAAAATCTATATGAAAAGCTCTCGTATTGTTTAGACTCCACCTTTGAATCTAAATTAACTTAATGCAACTCAATTCATCTCATGGAGAAGGTTATTAAAATACAAACACATTTAGGAAGATCCTCTATTATCACCAAATGTTAGGAAACACTCTTAAAATGAGTCCTACACAAAAGCAGTATTTTATTTCCTGCCTACCTTCACTATGGCAAGTAACAGGACAAGTTTCTGTAGTCCAATGAATGGAGAAGAGAAAGTAAAAGAGAAAAAGGAAGAGAATTCTTGGTTAACGTCATGCTTCATTTAGAAATACAAAACAAAATCCAGGGACAAAAGTCATGATTTACAAAATGGAAAAGGGAAACAAAATCAATAGAGGAGGAAGTTTTATTTTAAGCTTCAAAGAGTATTATAAACAATGGAGAGCTTAGAAAAGTATATGTACATGTAGTATGTTATTCAACAATGTCTTCTTAAAAGAAGATTATTTGCACTAAAAAAGACCTTGTGGAACTGGTTTGATAAAGTAGTATTTACAGAGGAATATACAGTAGGGATGGTGGAAGCAGAACTTTTATTTGGAAGGACTATTACATAAACTGAACACAGACCCTACAGTTTGCAAATCTTCATTACAGTTGTGCGTCTTGTTATATTTTGATGAAATAAAATTTAATTTCTTTTTTTCTCTACAGGCAGTTCACCACTGCAAGTTTAGAAACCAACAAAATGAACAAAACAAAACCATCCTGCTAATGAGTCCGATTAGGACATAAATTTTGTCATTAAACTTAGTGGGAGCAGGACTCAGGTCTACCAGACATCTTACATAGTTATTTTTGGCCCTATGGGTTAAACTGGGAAGGAGAAGGAGAAGGGGAAGGGAGAAGAGGACAAAATCTGCTGCTACGGACACATGGAAAACTCCCAATGAGGTGAGTTTGAGTTTTAGGTGTGCAAGAAACACAATGCAGGATCAGGCTCTCTGGCAGCTTCACCTAGTCAGGATGCATTTTTTGTAGACATAGCTTTTTTCACTCTGAAAGCCAACATAAGCCACAGTAACAAAACCACTTTTTCTATCTATACCCTGGGTCTATACAAACAGGTACCTCTGGCACCCCAGTTACAGAGGAGAAGCTAATCTCAGAGCCAAGTCCAATACCATTCCCCTAGGACACAAGGCTATCCTGCATCCCCACTAGACGGCATCACACATGACAGCGAACAGTCCTGCGCTATCCACTGTGAGCAGATTTGGCAGCTGACAAAATCCCCCATTGCTTGTACAGAGCAGAACACCTTATTTCACTGAGAAGATGACTAACAACTTAGAATTCGGGATGTGAACGTTCCTCACTGCTGCCTCACAGGACAATTTAGGATTGTAGCTGCAGGAACTCACATTCTTCACCTGCTGAGTAACCCCTGTTGCTTACTGCTGACATGCGGGTGCACCTGTACACTTGTCAAAGTCCACTACCACTTAAGAAAGGGCTGAAGTACACAAGGTTCCTACACATGGCATCCTCCTTGACTCCAACAGGAAGCTCCGTGCCAAGAGCACTTGAACATTTAGATACTTCTCTTACAACCAACTCACAATCAGCTGTGGAATTACCACAGCAAAAAATAACAGCAAAATTAACAGAGTTGTCTTCCCTTTTTTAAACCCCTCTTTCAGAAGCAGAAGTATTTCACAGAGTTGCTCAAGAGCAAACCTCTTTTACCGTGCAGAAAAGACACATCAATCCTACTGGGAGAAAACAGTCCTTTGAACTGGACACAGAATCTGGTAACAAAAAAATCCGGCCACTGAGCAGTTTTTGTTCAGATTCGTGCCTAGCACAGTACAGCAAAGTAAGCTTTAAGCATCTAACAGGATAATATTATTAAGGAGAAAGTAAACCAGAACAATCTTCACTTACCACATCCAATTTGCAAAAAACAAAGAACCCAGCACATGTATGAATGGCTTCTTTAAAGTAAGAGAGAGAGCAGAGTTGATCTTTATTTTCATTATTTAAAAAAAGTTTTTTCCTTAAAGTAAATATTCAGTCTTTATTTTACATTAAGTGCTTTTTAAAATTTCATGTCTTCACAAAATTGCATTTAAAATTTGAAGTAAAATGTATTTCAAACAAAAATACTGTGCAACTTCAGCACTTCTTTTCTCTCTTAAATATCGAAATAAATAAAATAGTTAAGTCTTTTTTCAGTTTGTTTGTTTTTCAGTCAGTTCTACTGTAGATCAATTCCAGTTTGACCTGGGTTTACACACACGCTTAAAAGAAAGTGAAATCAAGACTTTAAAAAACTTCTTTGTATTGCACCAGCTTAGGGCATCCCCAGAACTTCTCTCAACAGTTGGCGGATGACTTCCCACAGTCCAGGCTCCTGTGCCAGATGAAACACGGGTACGAAAGGGTCAGGGCAAGGAGAGGAGAAGTATCAAAGCATCCTGGCTTCTCTTGGCCTTCTTCTGAAATGTGTTGCTTGAAGGATGCTGGAGTCCATGAGGGCAGGGCTGACTGCAGAGGGAAAGGCAATACAAAGTAAAACTAAACAAACTCAAACAGACAACAAAAGCAAGTGTTCAGAAAAAAACAGAAGCAGCACAAACCAACCTTCCAACACTGTTTGCATTCTAATTCTTTGAAAATATAGCTCAACAGTCTCAGTTTCAACTGACCACAGGAGCCATGAGTAAACACAAAGCAAACAAATAGGATATGAAGGAGCATATCCAAAAGAAAGGCACAAAACACTGTCAATCTTTCTTACTGTGAACATCATTAAATAATCTTCATCATTCAGCTTAGATAGCTGTCTCTTCACTAGAGGTTAAGACCTTTGCTTATGAAATCCTGCTCTGATTACATTGCTATATTACTAATTATTTGTGCAGAGCCGCAAGTGTATGCAGTGCTGCACAAGGCATTTTTAGAAGTCTGAATAATACACATAGGGTGGCAGCAATATGATAACTTCTGGAAATAAGTGAAAGACTGCATTTTGCATTGTGTTTAATCCATGAATGGATTAAGTTGCACACTGCTAAACTCCTGAGCAGTACTAGACAGCCAATAAAACAATCTCTCTGTTTCCACAAAATGCAAGTGCCTCCCCCCATGTCTTCCCCACACCTCTCAAATCAGTTCTGGATGTCACAAAGGTCCAAAGTCTTAGGAGATGCCAGTAACTAAAAGGATAACTCAAAGACATGAACTGGCAGCAGCCCTTTAACAGGGGTATCAGAACTTGAAATCGCAAGAGCTGGGTTGGTTTTTTTTTTAAATATTATTACAACTTGTCTTTGAAATTGGCAACTTAACATTTATGGAGATACAGACAGGGACATGAAAATAGTTCCGACTCAATTGCAGTATTCTATGGTATTTATACAGGTTGGGTTTTTTTCAACCCTGGTAGATATCTGGCAAAGAGAACAAAGGTTGGTAGGGTTTATTGTAATGGCTCAGTCAGCAAAAATTCAGCCTGGCTACATTCCTGCACTGCGAGGGTCTGTCAAAACAACCCCATGCCAGCATGAACACATGCATGTGCCTCATGCTTTACGTATACTCATAGCTACAAATTTTATATAAATAAGAAAAAATCACAGAGAATAAGAAATGGGCGTTTATTGGAAACATCTACATATGTTGCAGCACAAAACACACTGGGCAGATTTTGCAGTTTTTATAATAAGACAACTCCCAGTGGGGTCAATACAATGTTTGCTTGAGGAATTGATTCAGTAAAACTGCTTGCCATGGGGAAGAGGCAAATTGCATGAGGAGCCAGACTTTGAAAGCTCCATAGTTTGATGGTATTTGAATTATAATTGTAGGCCCCATCTCAAAATATCGTTGCAAGAATTAACCAAAGAAAGGCCAAGGCAGGAGAGAACGCAGTGGTTACCCGGCACAGTCCGCACTCAGCGACTCTCTGGGTGCAGTTCTCATTTGCTCCATGCATCAGCAGGCAGCAAACTGAGTCTCTGTCTTCAATCAAGAGCCTAAGCTGAGGTCTGTAAAATGGCAAACTAGAACTCAAAATGAATAACTAATGTAAAAGCTCAAAGGCAAAACAATGCGGGGAGGGGATTCTAATAACACATTCTGCTGAAACAAATGGCCATCTCAGAGCTTGTCTACACCATACTAGCAAGCGTACTAACAGTGAGGTTTCATTCAATAAAAGCTATAGCTAATAAAGCCCAGTGCTAATCTTTCTGAAGCCAGTGGCAAAGTGCTCTCTGGACCTTGTTTCAGCAGCCTAGGCTCATCATTTATGACCTTACCACATATGTATAGTGTTATTCTAAGCACCATTACGTATACAAGAAAAAAATACCCAACCCACAAAACTGGGGGTGCCTGGGTGGAGGGAAGAGATGCAAAATGAAGCAAAACAGATTTCAGTTCCACCCTGTTCTGCCACATGCCTCATGATCTCCTTTTATTTTTTAACTGTTATCCCAGAATCCCTTAATTTCTTAAAATTTTCTCCATCTATATTATCATGCGTAAAATTTTAAACTGTTGTTATGCAAGATTTGAGGTCTGTCCCTGCTAAAATGTCAATTAAGTGCCACAAAAGGGAACATGCTAAGGATCAGCGCACACCCTACAGAGCCTTTCTTTTCCCTAATCAGCTGCTCAAGCAGCACGTCACTTCCTTATTTCTCCTGCTTACATCTGTGAATCAGAGTTTGCAGAGGATGGCTCAGGAAATTATGTGTCTTTTCTAAGATCCTTTAGTATGGAGCAGTAGAAAGGTGCCTGAGGTGACAGCTCGCATGATTAAACACGAAAAAGTCTGAATCTAGGGCCTGAAATGAAACATCCCTTTCTTCACATTTCACATCGAAACAGTCTTATTTTGGTACATGGTTTGTGTGGGAGCACATGTTTCAGGAGAATCTTCGGACAGCCTTGTGCTAACCTTCCTCTAATAAGAAGGACTTCTTTGGAGGAGAACTGGAAGAGCCAGGCTTGTGATTATTTGAAGGACTGCACCTTCAAAGATCTTCTTATGAAGCTCAGAACAGCAGGTCTCATTGAACTGCTGAAATCACTGGGGAATACAGAGCATCACATTCCTTTCTGATTTCAAAGATGACTGTATTTTTTAGCTACAACCCGGAATTCACATTGAAAACTCGCTTTATGCCTTCCTAGTTTGGTTTGGGACTTACGTGTCTTTGAAGATACAACTGGCACCGTGCGGTTCCCTCATTTCTGACCTGTCTATGCTAGCATCAGGCCTCTCATTTTATTTTTTTATTGCACTTATGAAATCTCCTCATGTATATTTTCTGCCTCATTACCATTGTCATCTTCCTCTTGCCCATCTGAGACGGTATCATGTAGCAGCCCCTTTGCTTTGCTCTCATCTTTGACTTACGAGCTATCAACCTTCTTTCCCTGTTCCCAGCCTTCACTCCAGCAGTACCTGCCCTGAGAATATTTCATTTCCATATCAACACTCCATTCAATGTTCACCGTTAACACTACTTTACAACCTAGCTTAAACAAGTACTCTTTTACTTCCATCTCTACATCTTCATTTCCTTCCTGTGATTGATGCCTTCCTATGGTTAGCACCACACTGCTCAGCCTTGCTGGAATAAACTCATGTTGGTTACCTCAGTTTAATATGAAATCTTGAGGAATCCAAGGACTACTCTGCTCTCCATAACGATGAATTTATTTTACCTTCCTTCCTCTCTCAGGGCTAAATTGAACCAGTGACCGTCCATTTACACATTAATGATATAAATAACAGTGATGGGTATTTTTCTATGCTATCTGTAATAAATGTCAGCTGGCAATTTTTATGCACTCTCTGAGCTGTTGTGGCTTCTTTCTGAGGGTACTGAGCTACTTGGTTGTCACAAAGATGGGTGGTTAGGTTGCGAAAGGATTAAGACTGTATGCATTGTTATAGTAACTGCATTTGTGAAACTAAATCAAGACTTAATGAATTATGGGCATCTGATCATTGTTTGTATTCCAGAAGAGCCCAGAATGTGTTAGGCATGGTTCACAAAAAACAATGGTAAGGACTCCACTTGGAAAAAATTATATTTAGAGTATGCCTCTTCTGCAGTTGATGCAGTGAGTGGAGTTCTTCAGAGAAGATGCACCTGGGTAGGTTCCAGCTAGCCCAGGTGCTGTGAGGACTATAGCCAGCACAGCAGCATGGAGCTCAGGATGGGCTGCAAGAGCACGCAAGAAGCTGGGTAAATACAGCACTCAGTAAATGCTGAGCTCTGGGCTGCCATCCCCGCACCAGGGGCCGGGTGAAGCTGGCTGGTTCCAAGTGAGTAAAGCCTACACCACTCGGGCAGTACAAGGTAGACAAATGAAAACCCAACTCTCTTCACATCCTTGATAATTCGGGTCTCCATTACTCCTGTGAGCCTTTCCCTGTTAAAGCACACTCTGACTGTATTTTGAGGAACACTGGTTAAAATTAAAATTATCTTCTTAACCTTCTGATCTGTGTGACATGACTGCTATATGGATACAAGAAGTAGGTGTAAGATGGATGCAAGAAATCCTGTTGCTTATTTACTCTGGATTTGACACATTTCTAGGTACTTGCTCCCTTTCTGTTTTCCCTGTTATTCACAAGGGCACATCATATAGCAAGAGAAAGCAAAAAATTTTTTTTAAAGGAATGTAGGATTGAAGGGCAAGAGCAGCAGAATAAATAAATGTGAATTTCATTTTTTAAATTCTGTAACATTTCAGATTTTCAGTATTTCTTTGTGAAGTGGGAACGACTCTACTTCTGGACCAGGTTCTGCTCTCAGTTACATTAGCATAAATTTAGACAAAAACCACTGGACTTTACTGATATTACTCTTTGGTTACAGTAAGGTCAGTATGGAATAAGTGAGCCCACAGTGCCTCCCACAAGGGTTGGTTCCACCCATTCCTGTTTGGAAAGTGCCTTCCCATTTGACTTCTGTTGCTCTTTATTTTAATGTCTGCATTACCTATATGTGTGTATGTGTACATACATTTCTGATATATATTTACCTATACATACACACACAGACAGAGAGATAGATAGATAAAATGATACAGATATGCAAACTAAGTCCTAACTCCTTCAGGAATTTTGAAAAAGCAGATGCCTATATGTCTGTGCCTCACCCCTGGAAACCAGCTGAAGTCTGAGCTTTTAGTAAATACAAAAGAGTGGCAAAATATTATAAATTTATCTTGTGTTCCTTCAGAGAAAAAAAGGACTGGTTGTGGAAGGAATTAAGGTTTTTATCAGTTAAAGTACACTTTTCACTGACAGTGTTAAGTCAAAATATCATTGATTTGACACTTGATCGATTATGATACACCAGCAGGAGCAGAATAGCAACAGAAAATGATTATCAATATGGGGGAACCCTAAGCAAGGCTTTATCCTGGCAGGTGTGCATGGCTCTGACCTGTGCTGTCCTATGGTAGAAACACACAGAGGTATTTTGTAATGTTTTGTGACACTATTCTGAAGGCGTATTATTAATGTAATCTAGACATCAGTTAGCATGTGTTCTGCCCATGCACCTAAAAGCAGCATCAGGCCACTGCTTCTTGCATGTCTAAAAGTGAACAATAAAAAAAATTAGAGAATGGATCCTTTCTCTTTTTTTAAGGTTTGGGGGGCGGGGGGGGGGGGGCGGAAAGTTGAAAGAGCTCTCTCAGGCAGTATTGTGCTACCCCAGCAAAAGTAACAGGAGAAATGGAATCCATTTGGATAGGCTTAATTTATGCATTAGAATGCATATATATATATATGTGCATTTGAATGCATATATATATATATATATTAGAACGAGATATATATATGTCCAAAGTCTTCATTGTGAGGCTGAGATTTTTATTTTGGTATCAAAAACACACACCTCCAGTTTAAGGATTAGACACTACCCAGATAAATGTCTGTTTTGTCTTTAATTTAAAAGAGGCTATGATTTCACCCTGTTTGGCATTATACATGCCAGTAAAAATATATCCTTAGAACCTAATCTTGCCCCTGCTTCAGGGAGATTTTTGCCTGCATTAGGACAGCAAAATGTAACCTACACATTGACCCCTTTTGAATCACTTCAGACTGTACAACGAGGCTGGATCCTGCTCCCACAGAACTTCCATTAGCTTCACCAGGGGCGTGAATGTGGCGCGTACAAAATTTAATCCATGGGGCTTACTCCTACAATAAAGCTCAGTCAAGGGTCTGTTGAAAATCCAGGGCACAGAGATTTCACAATTGAGTGAAAGACATTTCAGCTTGGACATACCTTTCAAATCCTGCTGCACGTTTCCTCCTTTCTGGGAAAGTCGCTGGGAAGGGAGTCACTCTCTTCTCCATTGCCCTTGGAACTTTAATGACTATTGCTTTGGTTTATGTCAAGAGAAGCTATTGAAAAGCAAACAAAGTGTCTCACAAGACACTACAGAGAGAAAAAACTGGGCGACACAGGAAAAAATGCTGTGAATTAAAATTTAAAAACGGAAAGAAAAGTACAGGTGAGGTATTTTTCCATATCATTTCTTCCATGATTCTCTCCTCCATCTGTTTTGTCTCTGACGTCTACAACTTGCCATTCATATTCCATCCCTATGCTTGGAAATTGCTGTCCATGAAGTGAAAGGTGAAGGAAAAGAAAAAAAAGTAGAACGGAGTGAGGAAGACATGAAGGGGTGCAGGGAAGAAGAGATCTATTGAGTGTAAAGGTGTCCAAAGGAGGGATGGAAACGTGTTCCCCAAGGTCATGGTCTTCAGAGGTGCTGATTGTATTTTCAGGCTGTTAAAGACAAGCGTAGCAGGTGTACAAGAAGAGCCAAACTCCACATGCTACAGTAAGTGCAAAATCTCAAAACGCAGAAGCCATCACATCAAGGGTTTCCTTGTCCTCCAATAGAGTTCGCCCACAGTGGTTCTCTAGAAACAGTTCTATTATCAAGTAGACATCCATTGCTTTTTGTTTTTTTGTATTTTTATTTAAAAAGTAGTTTTTCTAATAATATATAGAATATATAAATAATAATAATTAAAAAACCTATTTGCGTTTGCTTTCTGCTCTCCAACCCATCTGTATTTTTCATGGTTTGCCGATATATATATTAAAAGACAAGAAAATCAACTCTGCTCGCTATTAAAAAAAATATTAAATCCACCTTTTACGTTTCCAGAAAGAAAGAGAAGGGGGGAGGTGGGGGGAAAACAAATTAAAATGAAAAAAATAACAGGAAAATAAAAACCTTCTGTCTCTTCGAAGTAGTTGTCAAAAGCTTTAAACGCTTGTGCTTTCAGTGTACACCCCACAGGAAAAACAACAAAAATAACAACAAAAACCCCCAAAAACCCAAGGACCTAAAATTAAAAAAAGAAAAAGGTAATAATAATCCTAGTAGTAAAAAGGACAGCAAATCACTCAGAGTTTGTGTGTCTTTTTAGTTATTTTAGCAGCCGCCCTTTTTGTCTGCAGAGGGAGAGCTGCCACCACAGCCACCTCCTCGGCTCGAGAGAGGCTCTTCTGCATCGTCCTCGTCAAAGCCATGAAAGGTCGAGGTGTCGCTTTCTGACGTGGAACCGAACAAGTCCTCCGTAGTGCGTGCTGGCGCTGCTTCGTCCCTCCTGCCTTCTCTTCCCAAATGAGCTGACATGTATGATGAATATATCAGCACATGGGTTAAGCAATAGGCATCATCATCATAATTTTTTTAATCATCATTATTATTAAACTATTCAGACTATTGAGCTCATAGGTGTGTGCTTGTATGTGCCCGCGCACCTCAACAACATAGCTCAGTAGAACTGCAGTAAGAAAAATAAAAAAGGATCAGTTTCTCTTTCAAAGAAAAAAAATAATCTACAAACAACACAGGTGCCCATAGCTATGGCAGCGAAAGGGTTAATCGTATTTTCCTCTCTTCAAAAGACATTAAAATATTTTCTTGTGATTACTAAGATCAATTTTAAGAGATTTTTAGACCGTATAAGTAATGAGACACTGTTAGCTCTAAGCACAATGACTATCCTTCAGACTGGCATCAACTGTCGCAAACTCACTGCTATAGAAATGTAATCTACCAGGTAGCTCACCAACCTCAGGATTATTTTTTATCCCTGTCCTTCACCTGATCCTAAAGAGCCTCCTCTGTAGTCAAAATAAAATACATTTTAAAGACTAAGTGAAAGTAACCTAAACAAATGCTTTTATTCCAATTAATTCCATGGCGTCTCCTTCAAAAATAAAAACCAAAACAAAATAAATATATACAGTTCAGCAGCTAAGATGAGAAGTGACCTGTCTTGGGGAACACTGAAAAGTTCAAATGTGTGTGAGTCAATCCAACTTTCATTATGGAACAGGAAATTCTCCACACAGGACATCAATAGCAGCAACAACAACAACAATGAAAACAAGACTGCAAGACTGAGGTTTACTTTCTCCCTCAATCAAACATGTTATGTGATTAATCGTATAGCCTCCAAATTCCCTCTTCAGGAAAGGCAGAGAAAAAGATCTCTTGTGCCCCAGTACAATGAAGGTGTGAGATTTTAGGGAACGGCTATTTTATTATTCAGAAACAGTAGCATGGTATTAAGCAACCAACTGTTTGGTCCCCACTGCAGCTACAGGAATCAGCCATATAACAAGTACACTGCATTGCTTGAGAAATGAAGAATTAAATCCTGTTCATGAAAAGAAAATTGATATAACAAAATAATCGGCAGATGAACCACCTTATAGAGATGTGATTTTACTGACTTCGTGAAGGGAAGAAACAATACAATTTCCATGACCTCTCTTTCAGTATAATGAAAATGTTCTCCATTATCAAGAAAGAGAAAGATGGCAGCCATCAGAGTTTTCATTGTTTAAGTTTACAGATTAGTGTGTGGTTGTACCTTAATCACTTTCATCACACATCAGTCACAGCATCACAGACCTCTATGAATGACCCAGGTGGGTCAGAATTTGTGAAAGGATAGCATTTAATGGAACTGATTTTGCACAATTCAGGTTACATGCGGGTCTACTTGTTCTATCACACTAAGGAATCAAGGGAATTAATGTATTTGTGTTACATTCTGATATAATCACCATAGCAATGTTTAAATAGCAAAAAATATGGATCCATCTCACTGTGCTGTATCAGGACAATGCTGAAACGAGCCATATTGAACTACAACAATCAAGGGAAAGGGCAATGATCTTCCGAGATGGCACCTCAGACCACATGAGCTTCCCCCTTCAGTTATTAAGAAGCAAACACGTTTACACTAAAGGGTCCATGTCCCTGACTGCACAGCATTCATAAGGACACCCCTGGAGAAAACCGAAGGGGTTGCCATTGGTCGTCTGGTGACGAGTCAGTATCACTTCAGAATGTCTTCAAAGGTCACAACAACTGCAGAAGGCAATTTGTCAGTGAGAATCTAGTCCTGCTCCCACTGAATGTGGTAAGAGGCTTACAATGAATTTCAGCGGGAGCATAAAAAGGCCATTCCCTTGGCACAAGAACACTCCACATCACATTTCAGCCACCATGCAACAGACATCTTTCAGTGACTACAGTACAGAAGCAGCAGCAGCAATACTGAATTTCAAGGTCTCTCTGGTTTTCAGATTTCCATTTGATGGTTTTACCACCACTAGTATCACCACTGTCCGGAAATATCACAACTGGAAACTTGGACCAAAGCTGGAATATGCAGTTCTTAAAGGTCTCCCATTCCCTCTACCACCACCACCACATCCCATGCGAGCTATAAATAACTTCTCAGCTGGGATAAAATTTCCCAAAAAAAGAGAAAGAATGAAAAAAAAAAGAAAGAAAGGAAGGAAGAAAACAACAGTCCAGAAATAAAGACAACTCAGAATGGGAAAGACACAATTGCCTACATTTAAAAAGAGAGAAGGGAAGAAAATGGAGAAATAAAAACCTCTTTAAACAAAATTAATGATAGTCATCTTGTAAGAGGATAATTCTTGACAGCTACCCCCCATCCTTACCCTGTAATTTCCTCCCTCTTTCTTTTTTGGCTGAAGAAATGCATGAAATGTGTAATCAATGGAAACGCTTGTCATGCAACTTTCATAAATCTTGTAAGTAATTTATAGTTGTAATTGCAGCATTTGAAGACAGAGCCCATTCTTTAACATTGTCATAGGATTTTCTCCTTCCATTTCAAGAACAACTTGTACACGTACCAACATTCACAGAAACCAATAAATACATTAAAACTTTATTATTTCATATGGCTCCATTAGCTTAAAAATGTGAATCCAACAATGGGTTTTATGACAGAAAATTTCCCAGTCATCCTTTCCCACAAACACAGACAAGAGGTAAGACCTCGTGTTCTATCCCCTCCCAAATGCACTGCCTTTCTTCAAAATCTTCAGAAGGAGCAAAACACAAATCACATGAATGCCTTTGTACAAGAAAGTTGCAAGAAGGAGTCACCTACCAGAGCGCCCACAGTCTGAGCACGATACAAGTTCCTCAGGCCGGCCACTTTTTTTGTTCATATTGGAGCCTCCGAGGCAGAAGTCACAGTAGTTATTGGGAATGATGACCCCGTCTGGTCCTTTCTGGGCTGCAGTCAGGTTAGAAATCAGATTTACTTAAAGAGCATTTAGTTTGGACATATACCGCTTCTCCTTGATATGTTAGCTCGGTGAGTTTGCAGGCTACAATCTTCCCAAAATATTATCAATTATAACACAAAGTGAACCGTATCAGTCACATCCATTTTAAGTACACCCTGTAGTGTATCTATTTTGCCTAAAATGCACTTTTCCATTTCCTTTATAATGCCAGCTGGGCTGGTGCCTCACAAGGACCCGCTGCCAGAGATCCCTGTACAGTTCAGGGACTTTGCAACACATACGGGCATAGAAACAATCCCTAATACAGAATCAGACCACTGCTGTCGGTGAGCCATGCCTGGTTTTTCAGACAGCAGTCATAACTGTAAACCCGCAAAATAGAAATTCAGAAAGGAAAAATACATTCCTCAAAACTCAAAAACCAACAGCAAGGAGATACGGGGATAGGTACACTAACTGGTTTTATTTCAAGTAGCTTTTTCGAGGATTACAGCTCGAAGTGGCAGGGTGTCCTTAGTCAAGAAGTTGGTTCAAACGGCCATGAATATTCACAGACAAAGCCACTTGTGGGTGATTCACCCAAGGGCTAAGCTAGCTGCAGCAGAGCGCATGTCCCCTGGGAGGAGCAGGGAAGGCAGCAGGTCCAGCACCACCCCAGCACCCAGCACAGGTGCAAAGAGTCGGCCCGGGGCAGACGTCCCAGCCGGCAGAGTTAAAAACTCTTTCAGCCAGGAAAAAAGGAGGGAAATTACATTCTTATTTTCCAGCTAGGAATAGTTGGAAAGGAGCAGACACACACTGGGTCTTAAGCAGAGGAGAAGACAGTTCCCCGAGAAAGGAGAGAAGGGCAGAGGTCTTCTGCATTCCTATTAGTTGAGCAGAACCGCAGTGTGCTTTTTCTCATTCACAACTGCCATTTTCCTCCTCTGCTCTCCAGAGAGGGGAAACTTCTTGTTCCTGTACACTCTAACTAGGAACTGGGGAAGGGAGAGGGGACTAGGGGGAATGGTTGGTCTTTGTCTTTGTTTCTCCTTTTTTAACTTAAAAATTCCAGTGGTATACCTGGCCTAAGCTACCCTATGAAGATTTCTACAAACTAGAAAATGAAGACCTTTAAACTGTACCATCTATATTTAATTATCTTTTTAATGCATATTTTGTAACTTGCAGATTTTTAACAGATGTTTTGACAGCCTTTATTAATGGTCTTTTTGTCCACATCCAAATTTTCCCCAAAGAACAATGACATTCTAAAGGGCTTCTGGTAGCAGTCCAAGACATACACTTAAAATTAAGATTTCCTTGGAGATCAATCTGCTTTTCTGGTTTGGGTGCATCTAGTTATCCATTTACTTCCAGGTGTTGATTAGCTGAGCTTTTTGGAGACTGGTAACTGAAAGATTGCAGGTAAGGTGAAATTAAGAAAAAAATTAAAACCCATAAGGCTGCAAATACATCAATATCTTCCTGCATGGTCGCAGAGGCCCTGACAGTATTTACTAACCATGGGCTTTGCTCTGAAATGGTCTTGGTTAGCAGATCCCCGGTTCTCCCAAAACCAGAGAGAAGCTCCCAGTCGAAGGTTAGCATTTTGCCTGTTCACAGAGAGGCATTTAATACGTGCATGCAAGATATGCAAAAAAAGAACAGGAACCAGGTGGAAGCCTAACTCACCGGCTCATTTTAAGAGCTGTAACAAAATGATCATAAAGTTGCTACTTGTACATATTTTGTGTTTAAAAAGCAGATCTCCCTAGCATTTATTTTTCCCACTACAGCCACATTCTGAAAAAGGTAAGTAATTACTTCTTTATATTGTGCTGCATCTACAGACAGGCCATGTGCAATGCAAAGTCAGCAAGCCCAGCATTCAGTGATTTTTTTTGTTGTTCCTTATTACGTTACTTCACCTTTCATCCAAGATTCTTAAAGTGCCTTACAGATACTAAGATTCTAATATTAACCTTCAGTGAGGTCAAAAGCCTCTTTTGCCATTAACTCTGACCAAAGAGTTCCTGGGCCCTAATTAAGTCTCATGGTGAGGTGGTAGCATTGCCCATTACGGCTAAAAGACTTGGAGGCAAAGTGGTGAACTGGCTTACTCACAAACACACAACAATTCAGTGGTAAGGCCACAAATGAAAACACGCATCTGAGGTGCCGGACAGCAGACTTAGGAAAGAGCTCCACATCTACCACCGCTCCAAATGGCATAATTGATCTAATACTCCGCATACAGTGACTTAAATTTTTTCAGTGCATCTTATGACCCTAAGATCCACCGACTGTGGATCTGGAAATGGGACAGGAGACCTTGTGAAAATACATATACTGATCAACTTGTCTGCAGTGAGTGGGACAAGTGGAAGGTATTTGCTGACTGCAATGAAGCTGAAGGAATTCTCCTAGACTACTGGCAAGGAAATAAGCATGGATTTTGATCACCCCCTTTTTCTTTTCTTTTATTCTTTTTATCTTCCAGTTTAATTTAACGTGAGTGCCTATGTGCTCATCTATTGCTCGTCACTCATAAATACAGACCTGGCTCAGTTGAGTGTGATAGAGATATCAGGCCTGAAATGTCATACACAGATGAGAAGTTCCTAAAGTTACACCAATGATGTCTTAAATGATGTATCTCTAGAGCCAAATAAGCCAGGCAATGTTATTCTCTTCAAGGTTTTTTTGTTCTAACAGGTGCAAAAACTAGAATCAAACCTGACTCAAGCTTATTTTCTTGATTGGTACTGTACAGTGAATTAAGCCCCAGGCTAAGTCACAGAAGGTTTGAGAATAAAGAGATTTCCAGATGATAGTAAGCAGAGTTCTTATTTTCAAAGGATTTTTTTGCTGTATGTCCTTGGAGTTCTTAGTTCTATTTTACTGTTGTTCACAAATGATGAGAGACTTAAGAAACAAAGCAAAGATAGCAAGATATAACGTACAATATTCATGAGAAGGGTATCATGCACCAAAAGCCCAAGCCTAATCCCACCCCTTAATCAATAAAAGTACTCACAAAAGTAAGTATGGGAATGGATTCACAAGTGAAAGCAATCACTAGGGACTAATATGTAGCTGCTTTTCATGTGAGACATAGTAATTAACTAGGTATCCACATTTTTTAATCATAAAGTAGAAGGTCCTAGCTTAAGCCAGACGATAGCTCAGCTAATGAGAATAAACTCACTAGCAGTGAGCTCAATCATTTGGATTGGGTGACCAACGATTTTGTCTAAAAAATGTTCACCCCGAATCAGAAACTGTTTTAAAGCAAAGCCTTGAAACCACCCATGGTCTTGTCCTAACTTACTCAAAACTCCTCTGATTTTCTTTTACATTACAAACTGTAACAACAGATGAAAAGCTCTGAGGAGCTTTGAGGAATACTGCCTGAGCTAAGGTGTGCTCATAGGGGGTGCATTTAAATCAGTGCCTCTTGCCATTTCAACTCAGTGTTGCTTTCTAGTTTCATCAAAGGCCCTGCCTTCACATACATCTGCCCCAAAATAAATAGAGTATACAATTTTTTAAAATACTTCTAAAAATGGATTAAGGAGGGACACAGAAAGATCTTCACAGATCAAAGGATAGTTTCTCTGTACCTGAAAGCTGATTCATGTGAAGAATCTGAGACTGAGAATTAAGTCAATATTTCCAAATAACTTTGGTATGTGCTTATTATGAAATATAATTTTTCTTCTTAGCCTAATCAAGTTAATTTCAAACTATACCAAGCTAAGCAGAATAAAGACCTACCTAAAATACAGTACCATCACTCACAGGAGTCTTCTGGCAAAATCAGTACTGTAAATTAAATAAATTCTGTAGTATATCACTGTATCTGTAGTATATTTGCTCTGTAGACAAAACCTAAAAAGCTACGCAAATTGACTGAGTTTATATATTTTAAATAATTTCTGTGTGTTCTTGATTTTGAAGGCAGGGGCTCTAAACAGAGTTCTAGCTTCCCATCTCCCCTCCTCAAGTAATCAAAGAACCTGGAAATTATCTTCCTCATGGTTTCAGTTTAATAATAAAAGAAAGCTGCTTCTAGAGAAATAACATCAAGAAATTAAGATTTTTCTTTTCTACATCACCTCCTGGAGCCGCATGACTCAATAAGAAGCCCAGTTTTCTAGCTCACATGGCTGCAGACAATATCTTGAAGAGAAGGCAAGTTCAGAACAAGCAATTCTTGTCCCTGTTTTTTAATTATAAGACTCAGAATACAGATATTTTAAATAGCTTTCTTTCAAAATATGGCCCTTAAACACACACAGACAAAACCCCAAATAAATAGAGCTTTGTAGTTTTTCCATTTTTTTGATTTCTAAGGGAAGTTATTTTGATGATTTTGATCACGATCTTTAACAACTAGGAGCTGGAACCAGTGCTTAAAAGAAAAACTGGTTTCATAGAATCACAGAATCATAGAATGCGTTGGGTTGGAAGGGGCCTTTAAAGGTCATCTAGGTCATCTAGTCCAACCCCCCTGCAGTAAGCAGGGACTTCTTCAACTAGATCAGGTTGCTCAGAGCCTCATCAAGCCTGGCCTTGAATGTCTCCAGGGATGGGGCCTCCACCACCTCTCTGGGCAACCTGTTCCAGTGTTTCACCACCCTCATTGTAAAGAACTTCTTCCTGATGTCTAATCTAAACATACCCTGCTCTAGTTTAAAGCCATTGCCCCTCGTCCTATCGCTACATGCCCTTGCAAACAGCCCCTCCCCAGCTTTCTTATAGGCCCCCTTCAGGTACTGGAAGGCCACTATAAGGTCTCCCCGGAGCCTTCTCTTCTCCAGGCTGAACAGAATTCTCTGTTCTTTGGTACCAAATCACAATTACATATATTTCTTCAGCCTATAGGTAAGAGAGCATAATACTTAACCATGGTTTAATCTGGTTGTCTATGTTTGGTAGCATTTTATCCCTATTTTTTATCATATCCGCACTACTGGAAAGGCAGTGGAGACTGAGGAGTAGAGTGTGTGCCTGGCTGTCGGGGTGGGGGGCTGTGCATCATTTATTTAAACAATTACAGTGAATTGGCTACAGTCGGACATATATGTGCTCCCAAAGGGATTTTTCCTAGCACAATTTGTCCGGCTCTTACCTGTTTCTTCTGGGTTTGATCCAAAACCAATAAAGCCCACTGGAGGTTTTCAATTCCATTTGAAAGGCTTTGCATCAGGCCATTTACTCTGTTTGCAACAAAAATTTTCAGAGCACAATAGAGACCTCGAGAACCTGCATGTAGGGCCTGAATCCAGTCAATGCACTTTACGACGGAGGAAAAGGGGTGGATTTGCCTTTTTTTTTTTTTTTAAATCTACAAGACTCTTTGTCTGAGACAGCGGCCCAGTTTTCCTTTCTGACACCTCCCTTTTTCTCGCTGTCGAAGCTCCAGTCCGACATTTGGCCTCCTGCGCAGCAGAACGCCAGCCAAGAGCCTGAGGGCCTGCGGTCGCCAAAGCCGCTCGGAGGACTCGATGACATATAATCCCAACCTATAGCCTAAATGCCCCCATGTGCCTTCACTAGTCCCCCCCCCCTGCTGCCGCCAGCGCTCATCCCTGGCAGCCCTGGCCTGTCTCCATGGCGACCGGAGTGCCCGGCCGGGCCTGCCCCCAGCCTTGCCACCTGTTATTGCGTCGTCTCTCAAGTGTAAGGAACCGCAGCCAGGCCCCCTTCGTTCGCTGCTCAAAATGCATCGGTGGAGGATAGGCAGGCTCATGCAAGAAATTACAACATGATAATTAAATAAAATAAAGAAGAAAGGAAATGAAAAGCGACACTTGGACTGTGGCTTTTGTTGAAGAGGAGGGAGACGCCTGGCTGGGCAGGCGCCCACCTCTGCCCCGCTCATTGCTGGGGTGTAACGAGCAATGGTGGGGGTTGGAGAGAGGTGGGTTGCTTCTGTGCTCAGGGCTAGACCCTGCCCTGGAAAGGAACAACAAAAGAAAAACATATCTATAACCCCTGGTGTGGTGAGGAACAGGCCAAGTACTGCTGAAATGCATTCAGGGCTCTGGCTCTCTCACATGCACGCACCAGGCAGAGGTGTGCACAGTCGTTTGTGCAGCCTCCTCGCCAGTGAATTAAGTAAGTGCAGGGTTTTCTCGTTGCAGTTTTCCAGGAAAAAATTTAAATCAAACTGAATGAGAGGAAATGGCCAGTCTCTCTGGGCATGTTTATTCTGTCGTTAACACCAGAGATAAGCATGTTGGCTAACGCCAAACTGGGAAGTGCTGGGGCACTTGATACAGAGACCCTCCAGCAGGCTGAAAGTGCCGCTTAGGTTGGTGGCGACACATCTGTGTCCACGTGGCACTGTATTCAACCGAATAAGCTCTGAACTTGGGTGTAGCACTGGGAAACGGCTGCTGTTCTGTTCCCAGAGCCAAGCTAATCAGCCTGTGCAGCCCGATGGGCCACTGCTAGCTCCGGCTCCCCACGCTGCACTCCCCCGCACAGCATGGGCATGCCTTTTGCTGGCAGCCAGAGAAGTGGGCTAGGCTACTGAGAGAGGTGCTGCAAACCACCCACCCAAACTGTTGCCAGTTCTCCCTAGTAACTGGGTTTTATCTCCTCTTTGAGTTAGTTGGTGCTGTGGGGATAGAAGAAGCTGTTGCCTTTGCATAGTTTTAAGCAATTCTGACAGGTCTGCCTTTCCTACAAGCCCCTCCTCGTGGAGAGGCGCAGCCAAGGAGCACGAGAAGCTACAAGAAATGCTATGAGAAGGAGGTACATCTGTAGGAGTCAGAGGAAGCCTCTGAATATGGGGAAAGGAAGAGCATTTGATCATGTCTTTTACAGGAATTGATGCAGCTCTTAAGTTGAACAGCTAATGAATGAGCTGGGAGGTGGGCAGTGGAAGGTACAGCTAGGAAAATCGACTGATCAGATCTTGTAGATTTGGGGAGTCAGCATTCCTGCACCATAAGGCAGCGCTTCATAGAAATGTCTATGGACTGATCTTACAGAGTCTTCTGCAGGAACACCTGAAGCATGGGCCAAAATCCTGCTGCTCACAGTAAATCATTGTAACTGTCTAGTGCCTCATGACAGTAAACAGTAGGAGATACAGAATAGGAAGGCAGACAAAAAAGTCTGACCTGTTAACATACGGATTTCCTGTTTTTGAGGAGTACCTCTCCTGACACTTGGCCTCTGGCCACTGAAATGCATCATTCCCATCAGCGCAGGGAACTCAAGGAGGGATTATAGTGCCCAATATACAGCCCTGTCTGGCAGCATCCCTCAATATTCAGGTAAGAATGGCCAGTGTCGTGAAATGGGTCCCTGTGACATGTTGTAGGCTCTGGATCTGGAAATTACTCACTGGAGGAGTGTGAGAAGGCAGAGCACCTAAGTTCAAATTCAGTCAAAACTTTTGGGTTTTCAAAACAGTTATCAAAAACTAATTAGTCAAATTAGAAATGTTTTCCCATAACCTACTGAGAGGCACTAGGTGCTTCTCTTCAATGAGGGTCGGGCATTGACAAAAACATTTCAGGTTCTGGCCAGGCAGTATATAAAAAACCCACCAAACTACCAAAAAAAACCTCACAACTCCAAACAAAACAACAAAAATTCCCCTAGGGGTCCCTGAATATAGGAGACAAGTTTGGGATTTTCCACTATTCCAAAACTCTAAACAACTGATTATTTTCTTCCTCAGCAACCCAAAACACAGACACAAAAGTCTGAGAAATTTATGGCTGTGAACAGGGTTTGAGTGGAAATCGTTATGCAGTTCCAATCTCTGCAATCACTAGCGTTTCCTTTAGTATTCTGATTCTTTTTCGTTATGAAAACAAACTCTGGAAAAGAAAAAAAACAAGCAGATTAAACTAATGAAAAGTCAACTCAAGGTAATGTACATATTTTCACTGAAAAGGCACCTGCTGCAGGGTATCTTGTCGCAAGGTGGGCATTGATGCATCCTTGCATTCAGAAGTAGCTCCCATCATGGCCCCAGCACGGATCAGCACCGAGGCAGGGAAAAAGTAGGCCTGATGTAGCTTTTCAAATTGATGCTGCTTGCGGAGAGGAACAAACAGCTCGTCTCCAACTGAGGGGCTGACTCTCGTCATTTATTCATGGCCAGCCCCCTGCCTGGATGGAAATAAAAATGTTTCAAAGATGACTGTGTGGGGGAGCTGGAGGACAGCTTGGAGGCACACTGAGGTTAGCACATTAATTTTTTATCTCTGGAGACTGGGTATCCAATTATGCTTAGAGTACACAAACAACTTTGGCTGGTCTCTCCAGTAGAGATTTATCCACATCATAAAATCTGCAATGGAACTGGGCACAACAGGCTAATGCCATGAAATAACGTACACAGGTGGGTTTGCAGGTCACACGCATAAGCTAGCAGAGTGACAGGAGGGTACAGGACTGCATAACTCGTTAACTATGTAACTGGTCCTCATATTGCAGGATGGACCAACCTGCATGCGGCATCTAAGCCAGCGACAGCCCGCACAATGTGCTTTATTTAGGAATTTCATTGGCGAAAGTGCTTGTGGGCACAAGATCTGTTCGGTTGCTGTTTACTGCACAGCTGCCTGTAACCAACATTTTACACAGCAAAATGCCACTGAAAACTCTTCTTCTTTAAAGGAGAGGAAGTTTTTCTCCATGTAGACACACTATCCTATTCTCCCAGGAATTAAGGAAGAGCATTTATACTAGTACAACCGTTCACACACACATTTCAATAGATAGAAGTCTAATGTAATTCCTATATCAGAAGTGTCTCAAAATTTGTGAGCACCAGCTGCCCCAGAGCTGGCCTGTACCCATGGAGTGAGATGGAATAAAACAGCAGGTGTTTTGTGGCAGGCTTGGATGCACCCTGGGCTCACAAATCTCACGCTCTCGGTGCCAACATGTGGAGGAAAAGCCAGCAAAAAAAAAAATGCTGAGAATGGTGTGGGATCATTTATTTTTTTCGATGGAGTTGGGGAAGGGGAGAGTTGACTTTTTTCAGGGTTTTCTATAACTTCCTTTTCACAGTTCTCTGCTAAAAAAATCAGAGAGGTCAAAAATAAATGTGTGTGTAGGAAGAGGCAAGACTAGGCACTGAGGAAGGGCTATTTATCTGTGTCAAAGGGCTAGATAAGACATACAAACAAAGCAACTAAACCTCAAACAAAGCACAGGCTAAGATGTTTTAGGAAAGGCAAAGGCCAGAGAAGACTGCTGAACTATCTTCCATGTTGCAAAGGGTAATCTATAGGCAAGGAAGGACAGAAGGAGAGAGTGATGTAAATAAACAAACCTTCTACGCAGTCAAGGACAGCGAGATGTGCCAAGGAGGCGAGACTTGGGGCTTGGGCCAGCCCCTGTTCTTTGATACACATCTATTCAGTGGTTCTCAGTTTCAGGTAGGTTCCTCCTATCTAGATCTCTTTTCCAGTCCCTGGATAATTTACTGAACTACCCAAATTGGTCTGTGCATGAGGAGAAGAGTAAAGATAAAGGGGACTGGGTGCGCAGAAAGACAAGATGCCATCAGCTCTTGGGCTGGCACCATCCAGGGCACCAACAGCTGAATCCTGCAGAAGCCCTGCTCCAGAAAGCTCCCTCCTGCATCAGCACAGCTGCTGTTACTACAGGTACTGCAAGGAGCGGAGGCTGCAGAGGTGATGCGGGTACAAAGGAAGGAAGTTCATACTGCAGCTGCCCGCCTGAACTTTGATGACCTGGTGCTCACCTCCCACAGCACGGCAAATTCCAAATGGCTGGTTTGAATTTGCCTTGCCTTTTCTAAATCAGGCAGGCTGCTCATATCTCTCCGACACACTGCTAAGCAAATAACCAGGCCCTGCTCTATACCATATCTCTGGTCCTCCTGTTCAGTAGGTTACGGATTAGCTGTTTGGATTAACATCCCCCCTGCCTTTCCTCCCTCCCCCCCACCCCCCAAGCCCATGCAGAGAGGATTCTTGAAGCCCGAGCCCTGCAACACAGCAGACCTGTCAAATCTAATTCATAACACATGCCTAGCAGTTCTTAGGGGAGAGGAAGGATCTGATGCCCTGGCTCTTCACCATCCCCCTGTACAAAGGGACCATTTAATGACTGCACATTAGCAATGTGGACAATTAGCATTCACATGGAAGATAAATGGCAGCATAAATTAAATATTGCCAAGTGAAAGAGCAAAGATGCAAGATCTGAGCTCAAGGCTGTAAACAAACAAACAGGCAAAAAGGAACAAACAGCCACTGCAACAGCTAAGCCATTTGGGAGAGTTACCTTCCGGCGTCTGGGACTTTCCCCAGGGGTGATTTTCACATTCGCATGGCTGTTGCCCGTACCTCACTGGCTCCTGGCTGGTTGTTAAGCAGATTCTTTCTGCTCAGGAATCTGGACCTCAGAGAGGTTTACCCCACTGGCTCTAAACTTCTGCCTGTTTGGGGATCTGTGCATCAGCATCTTCCCTCTGCCACATGCACCTTTCCCAGAAATGCACCTTTCTTTCCATGGCCAAGACTGGCTGCTCCTAACATTACCACATTTCTATCTCTTCTTGCTAACTTCTATCATTTCCTAAGCACCAGAAATATAAGGACTGAGACTGTCCTTGGCCTCTGTGACAAGCTGAAGGGCAGGGGACGTCTTTGTTTGGGCATCTGTGCAAGGCCATTATCAATATTAATTCAATACAGATTTGCAATATGCCTCTCACATACACAACTATTACTGACTACTGCAGGCACAGGGGAAAAAAAAACAAACCAAGAACAACAGAGATTATGTAAATGCTAAGTAAACAAAAGCTACTGGCTGAACACTGACATTCACCAGCCCGCCCAAGCAGTCGCTCTTAGTGCATTGACAGCTCAAGTTCATCAACAGCTGGAGGAGTCAAAATTACTTTTGCTGTGAACCTACAAAACATGTGAATAACTAAAAGGTAGAGCATAAAAGTGACAGAAACACAGGGACTGCCAAATGGGATCACACTAAACGGCCCTTCAAGCTCAGACAGTGGCTAGTAGCAGATGCTTTGGAGGAAGGAAACCCCCTCCCACACCTCCCTGGGGACAATTATCAATTATCCTGCTTAGAAAAAAAATGTTTTCCTACTTCCATATTTCTTCCACTTCTTCTTAATGTATTAGAAAGCATGTGCCTGGATATTTTCCCCCATAAGCATTTTATTGCTTTGTCCACATTGTTCATTACTTTGAACTAAAATGACACAGTTCTCATGGTGATCTGAAAGGACTTTTTGAAAGTGAACGAAGCTATCTACACAAATCCCAAGGTGAAAGCCAACATACATAGCATTGCGCACTGGAAAACTGAGAAACAGGGGCTTAGAAACTTGCAAAAATGAGTAATAAAACAGCCTCCTCCCAGTTCTGTGCATAAGAAGCAGAGGAAACACAGTTGAATAGAGTCATCCAGACCACTAAGATTTCTTTAAGCCTTGTACCAGTATTGGGAATCTAGACACATAACTGTTCTGTCCTTCATGTTCCAGCTCTCCTCCTTGCAGATCAGTACCGATGCTTTTTCATAGATTTTCCCAAACTGTAACTAAGAAGCGGCTTCTGGTAAAGTTGAGGGTAAGCCGTTTGGGGAGGAGATGTAGGCATAAGGGGAACAGGTTCTGTGAATTTCATACCTAAAAAACTGAGACATGGATAAGTGTCTCTCATTCAAAGGCAAAACAAAGGCAGCTCCCTCAAACTACCGGACGTGTATCTCTCTGACATCCCTGCTAACAGCCACTGGGAGGCTGCTTGATGATGGGCAGGTTGGGCATCTCTTCTTTTCCCCCCTCTGCTTGCCACCTCCTCCCCACAGGAGCAGTAATGGAAAAGTGACTTGCTGCAGAGATAATGCTGGGTTTGAAATGAATTTCTGACTAGCTGAGCCAGCACCCGAGTGAGCTGCGGTTGATTAGCTCCAAGCATCCAGGTCCCAATCACTCACAACGGAGCCAGGCAATCACGCCAGCCTCTGCAAGGCAAAGACAGGGTGGAGGCAACATCCCTGAAAAGGATCTCAAAGGCAGGGAAAATACTACTCACGTTTGTGGTTTTCGTTTCTGTGGACAGGGGAAGAGCGTGTCTCCTGCTCGCGGGCTTCATCACCCTCTTCACTGGCGAGGTGGGTGTGAGCATAGTGGTAGCTCAGCCCAGGCCTGTTCTTGTAACGCTTGCCACAGACTGGGAGGAAAAGAGATATAAGGGAGGGGAAGAGAGAATGGAAACATCAGTGTGATCTGCAACAACGGCAGCATCCTCTCAAATAACACTCCCTTCTCCCCTGAGAGCAGCACCACACACTCCACGTGCCTGCCCAAAACTCTTCCAACTGACGTTGGTGAAAGGTGACAGAAGGGCAGCCCTGCAGCCGCAGGTCCCCAGACAAGCTTTCTTCCCACCGTGCTGCCAGCAGTCCTTCCTACAGGCCTCGGCAAATGCACATTCAGTCCCTGCAGCTCATACAGCCCTAATCCTCTCTGCTAAGATTACTAACAAGATTGCACATAAAATTAAATGAAATGCCAGTTCCGATGTGGGTGCTGCACAATGCACAGCAATGGGAACTGGACTGAGAAGAAAGGACATTATTTTCTTCATTACTGATCTCTGAGAAAAGGAAACAGTATTTTATTTTATTTTTTGAAAAAGGCTTTCTGTAAAAGGGTAATAAATAGCTTTATTCGCAGATTCCTAGTCAAGACAAGGAGATGGAAATCATCCATGGTCTCTTCCTAGAAGAAAATGCAATAGTGATACTTATTTGCCAAGGTAAACTTCATATTCAGCATCCCAATAAATAATACAATGTGTGACAAAGAATCCTCCTTCTGAACTTTTGTTTATTTTAGGACTAAGTCAACAGATATCAGGAACAGGATCAAACAATTCAGGGTGATGAAAGGTCGACATTTCCCAGGGAACCCACTACAAGGGCAAGCTTCATCATAAGATTCATTACATAAAAATTCAGCTTCTAAAAAGTTTTTAATTCATGTTATTGTCTCTAAAAGTTATCTCTTTTCATCTTCAAAGCAGTCTCTGAATGTCCATTTTCTTTTATGCAGTATTTCGGCTACCAAATACAATTACTCCCATTTTAAAAGATTAGGAAACAAAAGCAAAGAAGCTTAGTGCCCTTCCTGCAAATTTTTACTCCCAGCCACATTTTCAGTCACTTTATTAGCTTCATTAACCTCAAGGATTCCACACAGGAATAAATGTCATGCCCAGTAGTCTGTCCTGCACAGCTTGCTTAGGAAGGTGAAGAAAGTGGTGCCAGAAAAGAGAACAGAACCCAGCAGTCTCTAGTTCTCTGTCTTGATGAAAAAACGTCCAAGGGGGAAGTCACCATCCACTCTGAAAAACTTCACTCAGCCCTGATACTGAAAATGTATCCTGCAATGTATATAGATACTCACTTCCCATTCCCCAGACACCTGAATCTGGGAGTGTCACAAGGCTCCAAAAATCAAAAAAAAAAAAAAATTAAAAAAGACCCACCCCAATTATTCATTTATATATAAGTAAAACTTCCATTATTATACTTTTCTGCTACTACTCACAAAAAGCCAACCGATGGTCCACATTCTGGAACAGAAAATACTTTGCCTTATTAGAAACGTGTAAAACAACCTCACGATATGAATAAAATGAGTGATCTGGAATATTAGATAGTTTTATCCCAGTTTTCTCCATTCTGCAAGGTGGTGATCACACAGTCAGCATAACAGGACAAAAGCTTTTCCGAGTGTAATGTATCCTTAGCCACAGATTTTTTAAGTCTTTGCATACCCTTGATTTAGAAATTAGAACTTCTGCAGGAGGGAGGGGGGAAAGTTGGGGAGAAATAAAATGCCCTGATACATATGCACATCCATTCTTTGAAGCATCTGCCTTCATTTCATATGTAAACCTAACTTTATTGCCAGACATTTTGAACAACTAGACTGCTGTTAGATGCAAGCTCTCCACAAAACATCAGTTTGGTCTCCCTTCTTCTAGCACCAGCCATGTATTCTTCTAATGCGTTCTGGAGAGGGAAACTACTCCACCTCCTCCTCCTCCTCTGTAGTCCTACAGAGCAAAGAAGAAGAAGTGGAACCGATGCTGACAGAGAGTCAAACAACAAAAAAAGGGTAACACAAAAGTAATCACCAAACCGGAGAGAGCTACAAAATGCTCACTGTTTAAATTATCTCCAAAAGATAACCCCCTCTAATTATACAAATGTGACCGCATTTCTTAGAACGGACAGATTTACATTTCTAGCAGATTATTTGAGTATCATACTAAGTAACCTACTCTATCCCCCTTACTTGTGTGCATTTGGAGATGAAAGTTAAAAAATAATTCTTCTGCTATGAACTATTGATACTGTTCCAAAACTTCTGTCTACTTATATTATTTTCAGAGCACTATCAGGTGATCGGTGCTGTATTGACAAAGGAGGCGGCACTTGGAGTTAATAGCTGCATGACACATACTGTCCAACTCTATCTTGCTCTGGTATAGCTTGATCCTGCGTTAATGCTAACCTAGCTGCAAAATCAGATAAGCTCTAAAACCCAGTCCTATTTACCTATGAGAGGGTGTTTTAAATTTCAAACCAAAAATATTTCTAAAAATTCTACCAGACTTTATTTCATTTAGCTCTACCTGAAAACATACCCACAATTCTAGCTCTACTGTTGTTACCTTACGAAAGCACCACGTCCTTGAATATAGGCCTCACGCACGTTTCTCCCTCAATGCACAAAAAGAAACTTGCATTCCCTGCAGGAAGTCCCAAGGCTGTGGCCTTGACTCCATTCCCTACAGGATCCTGCAGGGATCTTACCTGCCGAGTTTAGGATGGCACAGAAAATCAGATGGATCTGCAGACTTGCCCTTCTCCAGCAAAAAAGTATCAGCTCATCAGGGAAAACCAGCAAGTATCGACATAAGCTGGGGCAGTAGTAATTCTGCAGCTGAGCCCTTCCCACTGCCAAAACTCTTTCAGATGGCCTTCAAGGGCGGTAGCAAGCTGAGACATGCCTAGCTAAAAAGGAATGTGGAGGACTTTATAACCAGAGCTGTGTCAAAGGAGTTCTGTTTACACAGTTCCAGCAGATCCTTTGTAGGACCAGAGATTTGCAGCTTCCAGCAGCTTTTTTTTTTCTTGGTGTCTAGACTTTTACGCCTTTGAAATTCATGTTCTGTGGTGGAAAAAGTCCAAAGCAATGCCATGAGTTGAAACTGCAGAGATTTCCTATTCCCCGAGCAAATTAGACTTTTTCAGGGGAAAAAGGGTATCATGATATTAGTCAGGCAAAAGAACCATTGGCTTCAGTGAGACTTTGCTAGAATAAAAGCTAAGTCAGAACTTCATGGTTTCTCCAACAGATTGAATCTTCCTGAATTCACCCTAATCTCTTATTTTCCAGATAGAGCACATGTTATTAATCTACCATATCACTGTGCTAAGAAGTAGTTTCTATAAAAGGGCAATCGTTAATAAACACTTAGCTCTTATATAACTCTTCCCACTGCAAGACTGGCTTTTCAAACATTAATTAATCTTCCTCCACGTTCCTGAGTGGGAAATACTATCCTCATTTCACTTCTGAAAAAAGAGAACCACAAAGGGGTTAAGTGACTTGCCCACACAGTGATCTTTTGTCATTACCAAGATTGGAACTCATGAGTTCCAGCATCCAGACCAGTGCTCACACCACATCTTTCTCCTTCTCCGAGCTGACAAAAGCATAATGAGAACTGGTTCCCCCAGTCTGAAATGTATGCTGGTGATTACGTTCTTAACACTATGCAGCTCACACATAGCAAGTGAGAGTGTGCCTTTCATAAACTTTGCCAGGTGGCCTTGCCTTTCTTTCAGCAGCTTTGACTTTTTTTATCTTTAATTTTCCTTGCTGGATAGGCTCATCATCCTTGCATGGGGTAGATTTCATCCTGAATCTCAACACTGGGAAGATGACTTGATCTTTAATTAGGTAGCCGAGCCCAATGAAAACAGCAGAACGTAACCCACTCCCATTCCTCCTGCATTCAAAGGAATTATTTTGCTACAACCTGATGTGAATGCCATCTTAGGAACAAGCTGGGTAAGTAAGCAGTAATACAGCAGTGCAGATCAATAACCACAAATGGGGAAGAGGGGGAGATTACATTAGGCCACCAGACACTCTCCTATGATGAACCTTACTTTCCTTCCGATTTGAATATTGAAACGAAGACGTTACACAACTGCGTTATGGGAAAAAAAAACCATAATTTGCAGATAGTTAAATCACAAGCGTTGGGAGTTTCATAAAAGAGAGCTCTGTTCTAAGTTCTGGCCTGTAACAGCCTGCAACTCTCTGGATAAGAAAATTCTCGCTCTGTTTACGTTTCTCAATGAGTAAAATTAATATAGAATACTTCCCCTGCTTTAAAAGGGAATTTGAAATCTATGACTTAAAAGACTTCCTCATCAAATATATAATAGCTATGTTGCTGTCATTTTGAAATTGTTACACATTTGGTTCTTGGCAGACTGTGAGCTATGTTCCAGCCAGCTCTCCACATACATACATTTTGCACAATCTGTCACCAGTATGAGACAGAAGGAAACAATCCATGTTTTTTGTGGAAACAGGAAATTGGGGGAGTACATGCTTTTTTTTTTTTTG
>VYZM01016296.1:193488-234357 GCA_013398915.1 Dromas ardeola | reverse complement strand
GGTGGTGGGGGATTTTTTTTGTCACTGAATCTTGCCCCCTTCATTGTCTGTCTTTGATCTTCTCCTTTGCCTCCTGTTCTTTCTTCTCAGCTGGGCTGTGTCAAATGCTAAATCCTAAGTTAACTGCTGGCAAGCAGTCATTCCTCAAAGTTATCTTCCTGTCCCACCATTCATTCCACTCCAAAAAAAACATTCCTTGTTTTGCACTGGTTTGGTAATATAATCTCCCCTGTTACAGTTATGTCCACACTCTGGCACATCTAGAGATCTGAAATGCTAACACAGTGTAGATAGAAAGGCATTACATTTGTCCCTCTTTGATCAGTACTGTCATGATATACACCTGTTGTAATAGAGCAGCTATTTAGTAACCAATTTCAAAGGAGTTTTTCTGCAGCTAGTTAATAGTCCTTGTTTCAGTGCCCCCAGAGGACAAGTCCCAGAATCTACCTGCTGTCTTAAGATCACAGGAACTTTGAATTCCAGTGCAAAACATGCACAAGTCAACAATATATATATGTCGCATTTCAATAAATGAATTGTTAGAAGGAGAAAACGTAGCCTATATGAGTAGAAAATATTCAACTATCAGAGTCAATTCTGTTCCCCTCTTACCGTGTGCTCTGCTCCAGGCCTGTGCTATTCAATATTTTTTTTAAAAAAAGTGTTCTTGCATCTCTAATCTTGTCTTTTCTACCAATAATGTAGTCAATGAATGCCAAGTATAGAAGCTATGATGGGAGAGTTGTTTGGTTGGTTCATCTGAACAATCATCTTATTCTAGATCTTACTGCTTATTAACTACTTAGGGATTCACTAGAAAGGATAATACCAGGAGATGATTTAGGGCTTAAACTGCTAATAGTTTAAAGGGAAGCTGAAGTCATGATGGAGATTTATGAGAAGCATGTAAAAACATAATGCTATAATCAAAGCATTTTCAAATCAGCTTGTCATTGTGACATTTAACCAAAGGTCTGTCCTAAGAATCAGCAGTTAGTAGTGTTGGACTCATTCATAGTATCTCTAAGAATTAAGACAACAGATGAAGTCTCAGAGAACTGGTAAAAATCAAGCTAAATCAGAGAATCAATTAGATGTTTGTTAAAATGAGTATGACAGGATCAGGTCCATTTCAAGAACATGAGAAAGGCGGCAGGCAAAGCTCACAAGGTAATTACTAGAGATGTCAGTTTGTGAAAGAATAGGCCTCAAGGAATTGCATTGGGCAAGTCATGCTAGAGCAATACAACATTTAACCAGGATTTTCTAAGGGAACTAAAAGAAAGAGATCCTCAGTACCCATTGAAAGTGGGTGGAATCTGTTAATCTTAAATCAGTTAAACCACCTGAAGACTCCAGCCTTTTGTTGGCAGAACCTACAATACATTTAGCGGAGGGAATGGGGAAGAAAAAAATTAATCTCAAAATAATAACATTTCAGTACCCTGCTGGGTAATGAATTTACAGAAAAAGCAGGAGGATGTTTCAAGCTATAGTGATTTGGATGTAGGGTCAAGCATTTTTAAAACCATGCCCCGAATAATTAGTAGTAGTTCAAAGTCAAATTCAAAGTGTCCACTTAGGGACCAAGTCTTACAGGATCTGTAAACACAATATAAGCAGATATGCAGTTAGTGGGATATTCAGTGAAAACAGTTTAGGAGCCTACTTCCAGTTGAAATCAGTGAGAATTAAGAGCCTAATTTTTTAAAAAAATTCACAAGGAACCTTTCTGCCTCTTCAAGCAAAGAGTCCATTTTGGGCCCAATGCTTGCATCTGTTTTTATCACTAATTTGAAGGGTGGAATAGAGAGTGAAAGAATCAAGCATGCAGAGAACTGATTGTTGACAGAAAAAATGGAATAATAATACAAATATATCATATGAGCTTCATTAATCAAAGAATTCTTTTAAACCGTAATGTAATTATATGACACCTAGTATAAATAAATAAAATACAGCATAAACAGGACAAAGCAGTATACTGAGGAAACTGAAGATGATAGAAGATCTGCTTGAGTAGAAACAGGTTGGATAGCGAAGGAACAAGAAGCTATAGCAAATGGTATATTAAATATGAATTCACATGGTGGACCAGGATGAAAACTCCTTTGCCACTGAAACGTGACACAGCACTGGAGACGAGCATCTTGCATTGAAAAGGAGTTTGCTAAAATCCTATTAGGTCAGCCATCTCTGTACCTCTCTTAGATACATAACGGAGCAAGTTGCATAAATCCAAGTTCTATAAGTAAATGTAAGTTACATGTAAATGTATCAACCATTCATCTTCTGAACTGCTTCTATCCTCAGAATAGCACATTCTACTTAGTTCTGGCTACTGCTACTTAAATAAGACCCTCTGGACATTTTTCAGAGGAAAAAAAACAAGCTTAGTAAAAGAGACGAGGAAAACACAGCTGAAAGAAGGCCCAGTAACTGTTTACAGACATAGAAAGAAGACATTGTTATCCACTAAGAACCCAGCAAGAACTCCTGGTCTTAGACTGCAGCAGAGGAAAATTCAGGTGAAATAACTAAAGAAACCTGAAAGTGAAGCTTTTGACAAAAGCATCAGCTTCTACAAAACACTATAGGATCGGTGTCTCTGGGTACATGCAAGGTTGCATTAGTCACTGATCCAGCAAAGATCATAGGAAGGTTTCAGTCAGTTCTCATTTTCCACAAGGAATGGATCTGAATGCATATCTCAGCCTCAGAGGGACTGTCAATAAAGGATACGATATAAACATAAGTTGTTATGCTAAAATAGCAGTTTATACAGGAATAAAACTAAAAGGAGACAAGGACATATTGGTAAAAGGAAAAGAAAGAAACAACTTCTTTTAATGATGGGCAAGGGAAATCTTCCATAGAGGGACAGAAAACAAAGGTGGAAGTATGTACATAGTAAGTCTCCATGGGAACATGAGAAGAATGAAAACAGAAAAATGAGGATGGACAGCAGGAAAGTTAATAACTTGTAGAAATTCAGCACAAACTAACTGCTCTAAAGGAAGTAGACATCAGGAGTCATGAAGCTCAGGTGTTACAATTGATATCAACTTTTAAACCAGAATACAAGTTTCTAGATAAAACTTCAGAGGAGCTTCTTTTTTTTTAAAAAAAGTAAATAATATATAATAAACAATATGAAAATAGAAGAACGATTTTTAAGATGACTGCTGCGGTAGAACTGATGGTTCCCCAGCTGATCATTTGACAATGACATGACATCAATTCTTATTACATATGTAGGTATTAATACATTCATTCATTCTGTCCCTCCTTTAAAAAGCAGTTTACCATGAACAGCTGTGGTGGAGCATCTTCCACTTCTCTTGCTTGACATCATAGGCTTTGCTTTGCTCCTCAAGCCCTACTCTTCACTACCTTTTAAGGCACCTGCTCGATCTCCTAGCCAGGTATTCAAGCTATGTTTGGGTCTGGTCTCATAATGCAGCTGACCCATTCTGCTACATTACCATTTCCAGCCTATAGCCATCTCACACCAGGCTGCCCTGCCACTTTCATTATCCAAGTGTTTATCCCAAGGGAGCTCAAGGCACAACAATATACAGTGCAACTGGTTGAAAATCTGACCAACTAGTCTTCCACTTGCTGATTTGATGAAACAAGGCATTTCATGACTATGGTAGCAATTTTACCGGTGGTTTGTATGGCCAAACATTTTATTCTGAACTTCTGATACAGTGTGTGCTCAATAAGGTCAGAAGAAGTATTTCAGAATTCTTCATTCCACAAAACAAGCAACTAACTACCTTTTCTTAAAAATGCAGGATGACAAAACATTTTGAGCTTTGAAAACCTTCCTCCATATAGAAATTCCGTATTTCTAGTCAGTTTTAATATTGGGGCCATGTTTAATATCAGTGCATAGCTGAATGTGTCTTCCAAAAAAGGCATGCTTTTTCAGATATAACATTGCTGTCTTCCAACACAAGGGGCAGTGTCAGCTGGCTACCACTCTTGCATCATCGTACTGACACACAGACTAGTTTTTTTCCCATAATCTTTCTATTACTAATGAAACCTAGTGATATACTCATGTTTCCCACAAATATCAATGTGTAGCTATGAAAAAAGAGCAGAGCAGTTCTTCACCACAAATCATTTTTTGTGCCCATGCAATTAAATAACAAAATTGATTTGGTTTCTTCTTTGTGGTCACTTTCTAAACTCAAATATCACACTTGCAGAAAAAGCAACCTGGAGGTAAATTAAATAATATACAGAAAAAGTAAAGTGTTGACCCATTAAGGTAATTATATATACCAATAATGTCATCATAGGAATCATGTTTTCCCAAATAGGAAACAGATTTGCTATTTTTGACCTGCATGTTTTAATGTAAAACAAAACTATCTGCCCAAAACATCTGCACATGGACTGCTGCAAATCAATTTATAACCTACACAATTAGATTGAGATTTATCTATAAAAATATTTAGCAAATAATTTCAAAGAAACAAATGATTCAAGAAATCCTTTACTGGGATCACCCAAGCAGGAAAGAGGCCTCAACTCAAGACAATTATTCACAATGAATTGTAATATTTCTACAGAAAGTTAACAAGGGCAGTATATTACTTCAGGATGATGGCATTACAGTTGGGACAGTTCTTTCCTTCCGCTCCACAGTCAGGTAAAAGAGTTCTGCTACCGCTTTACCCTTTTCTCAGCTATCTACAATGGAACAGGAGGAGCCACTGCGTAAAGTCTGGATTCCAAAACTCCTTATGACTCACCCTCTGACTATAAGTTTTTTAAAACTGAATGGTATCAGCCAAATGAAATAGGAAAGTTTATATTTCCAAAACCAAAGAGGAAATTTATGCTCCAAAATGTAAGCCAAGGCAAAATTCCATCAGTACAACAATGAACCAGAGCCTTCAGTCCAGATTTCTGCTGCCTGCTTTGATATCTTAAATGTTTTATCTACTCTGTGCAAATCACTATGCATGTTGTGAATTTTCTGTAAAGATCCAAAAGCAAAGTAAAATCAGACAACAAAGAGTCATTATGTTCAAAATGACTACCACTGACAAGTGTCCTTAGATTTAGAAGGATGTTCCAGAAAAGAGACAAAGACAGTTATGCAGATATCAGCATAAGCAAGCTGTGGATTTCAGCAAGATACATACTAGGCTCACAGAGAAGTCTTAGAAGACACTTTTCAGTTCTTCCAACACGCAAGGACAGCTATTTAACCACCGTAGAAATCTCCTGACTCTTCATATCCTAAAGAGCTCTTCCTCCTTGATCATGTATTTAGACACTCCCATTCATGTGCAAGTCTTTCCATTTCTACTCATTGCCCTTAGAATATTCACCTTACCGAAGCAAAATAGCCAATATGTGCATCACTGTACTGTGCAGGGTCATCTGGTCTCACCATAAAAGAATATGAGTTGATCACATGGAACACAGTTCCTATTTACTGTGCATGCTATTTATTTCTTTATGTTTTTTAAAATAAGCAGGAAATACCCCCATAGATTGACATAGTAACAGTTGGTCTTTTAAGTTCAGTAACATTGCAAGGCAGGTAAATAGTGGAGAAATGGGGATTCTAATTGTCCTCAAAACCAGCAAACATTTTTGGATCACAGAAGCAAAGACCTCCTGCTATTCTCCTACTTCTATTAACTTTTGTTTGGTTATTATCCTATAGGATAGAAGGCATCCAGCAGCACAAATTATTATTGCATGTATAGTCTACAGTAAGCCTTAAGATGGGAGATCTCAAAAGCGTGTGGGTAAGATAAGTGCCCTTCACAGAAATGAAACAATGAAGCAAAAAAGAGTATCAAAAGAAGAAGAAAAGCACCAAGGACTAGACCATAAAAAAATACACTGTGTGTCAAATATTGGACTCCTCCTTCATACTAGGACTCTGGTATCCTTCTTCAGTTTGGGCATTGGGCTCTGGTACAATTTTTAAGTTGGGGCAATGCCTTAATTCATGTGCAGTCCCACTGCAAGATGTCAAACAGCATGGCCATATTCACAGGGAATATGTATCAAAACAAAGCATTCCAGTTGTGTTTGTTTCTTAGGAGGGCTCAGCTCCCGATGATGCCACAAGAGTACCTTCTGAGCGAGGAATGTGAATAAGACCTTCAAAATTTATCCCAGTGAAATTTTAAAAGGACTGAAGGAAAGAGAATCACCAAATATATGAAGAGATACAACAAGGGTGAAGTACCTTTGTCGGAGATTTTTGAGTTATGCTTTTGTTTGTAACTATCTGAAACAGAGAAAGAAATAGAGGGTGAAACTTACATGGGGGAAAAGAAGACAAAAGGCAGAGAAGCCAGTAAAAGAGGAGAAAGAGAAAGAAAATATAAGAGATGATTTATTATAGGGCAAAGGGAAGCGGAGTCTTGCTGAGGACTTAATTTTACTTCCTTCATGCAAAAACACCAAGAACAGCAGCAGCAGTAGGTGGCAAACATGCAAGTCAGAGAGCAGCAGAATATTTTGCTGGAAGGGAAAAGATGAAGCCCTGAGTGCACCGAGCTGGTAGGACCAGGCTGGAAGCAGAATCAGCTGTCTGAGTGCTACTTACTGTCACAAACATAGGGTTTGTCATGATCATCCTGGGAGGCAGCATCATTCCGTCTCCTGCCACCTCCAGATCCCCGAGCCTGCAAGAACAAGAGGAATGTTAACATTATTCCATCACCCCCCAGGTCTCCTTGTACCCCTCACCCTCCTATGAAAAATGTGCAATATAAACTAAACAAATCCTCAGCTTCCATACGGGTTTGTCAAGAGTGGGCTTGACCCTTCATCTCCTAAGATATGCACTATGTTAATGGACCTTGTAATGCAGTGGAGATCCCCTCCACAGATAACCCAAACTGTTCATCCATAGCAGTAGGTCACTGCCAGCACATATTCAGTTGAGTATCATCACACATTCATTTCTGAAGACGTTCAAATACCTTGCTTAACTGAATACAAATGAATGAATAGATGAACAGGTGTTAGAGGATAAATATAACCATTAAATCAGCCAGAAAACAGTCCCCAAATAAAACAGAGGTAAAGTTATTTCCTTTAATATTTTCAAATGGGGGTTATTTGTTTTGTTTTGTTTTGTTTTCTAGCTGAAAAGCAATGTTTTAAAATGGCCTTCTGGGACAAAGAAACCATGGCTAATTATAAAATGGAGCTTTGTTCAGTTAGTGGAACAGATTAGGTAACATGGCTACCTACAATAACAGAGAACAGGAATTACCCAGAAAGGTCTCTCTGCAGTTCTGTGTTCCTACAACACACCAAGTTGGCAGCCCTGGAAACCGAAAAGCTCCGTTTCTCCACAGCGCGGACTGCTCTGTCCTGAGCTCCAGGAGTAAGAGTGGAATCCAGCATCAAAGCTACTTAGTCCTGACCCTTCTCAGCTGAGATGCCAACAAGGGGACAGTTGATATCTGTCCAGTGGTGGAGGCTGAGATATGGAACTGGGAACTGAGCCAAAGCCTTCAATTCTTTCATGTTCACTAATGTACAGTCTGTAGATGACAACAATTTTAGACTTGATCTTTATTTGAGGAAGTGATCTGCAGGTGGACTGCTAGATACCCCTTTATTAATTCTGCCAGCTACTCTATTCCCGGGTAACAGCAACAAAATTGTTTCTGCTGCTCCTCTTATTAAACTGTTGATGTTTCTCACCCTACACAAGGTCGCCTGACTCAAATCCTTTGAGCTTTTGCATGTGAAAATAAGAAAGGGACAGAGCTTCATCAAGTAAAGCTGGAGAAGATGTAGAAATTCGGAGAATATTAGTGCCCCAGACACAAAGGGGTCATATGAACTCTGTCCCTCTTCTATGGATTTGGGACTGCACTAGCACTATTCGAGCTGCATTCCATTGGTCATCTAAAGGGAAGGAACAAGGAACAGTTTTACACTGGCCTGCCACAGTCTGTCAAAACAGGGATTTATAGAAACTTCACACATTATTTCCCTGGGATTGCTCAGGTCTAACTCTTAACACAGTCCTGAAGTAAAGACATGGATTTGCAACTGTTTGGATGGGGTAAATACTATTAGGTATGACAAGTATAGCTCTGCCTTCTGCAAAGACCTCTGCAGATCAGCACACACGTGCAGAGTGAGGTTTGTAAGGGTGAACTGAAAAGCAGTTTCACCCTGGAAAAGGCCCCAGCAACAGTTGTTTGGTGGAAGCTACTTTACTGACCATATCACATAAAATCATCTTACTAGTCTGCAATATTTTCTCTCTGACTGCCAGCTCTGTAAACCCCCTCTGGGCTATGAAATCAATCCCAGGCTAGTTTCTTTCTTCCCTCACTACTGCAAAATGTGCTGCAAGCTGAATTTCAGTCCATGGCAGCTCCTATACAATCCTCAGCTCATCAGAGTCTTCATAGAGACAAGTGATTGGCCCTTAATAAATGTTTCTGCTGATACCTGGATTAGGATCCAATTTCCCTATCCTACCAGCTGCATTGGCTTTTCAGGGCTGTGAAAAAGCTATAAAGTCTTATGTTTGTCACCGGTCGGTAGGTCTGACTCTGTTTGCACGCTGAGAACGGATCTGTTGAGTAAGAAGGTACTATTTTTACATAGGCACCTTTCAGAATAGGATGGTAATTTAAGGTCTGTTGCTCGGAGTTTCGCTAGTCTTACAGCCAGCTGTTTCCCTTCAAACCGCTCTCTACAGAAACGCAAGGGTACAACATTCATGTCATGACTGCACGTCAGATATACTTTTTCATGCACTGAACACACAGGGGGAGATTTTTCAAATCAATGACTTTCAATGAGACTTGGGTTCCTAAATGTCTTTAGTGCCTTTGAAATTGTCCCATGGGATGTTCAGCTGACACGTAGACAATCTGTACAGGTGTAGCTGCATTCCTCTCATATCTCCTAGCAAACTATCCTTCCCAGCTCCTACCCATTCTCCTTGTCCGGCAAAGATACTAAAAAGCTCCTTCCATAAATCCATCTCTTCGGCCTTCAATGTCCTTCCTAACGCTCCCACCATTTTAGGGCTAGCCTTGAGGGGGTAGTAAACCGAGCAGCTGCCCCAGAGGCACCAAATTGAGTGCCCTGTGCTTGCTGTCAGCACCCCAGTCTGTTGAATTCAGTCATCCACAACTGCCTTCATTCTCCTGATGGGATGCAGCAAAGACTACGAGACTTGACGTGTGAGGCCTGGAAGCCATGGCACAGCAGCCTTGAAGCAGCCCTGAAGCAGCCAGAGAGAGTAGCCAGAGGGTCAGATGGATAGTCCAGGATTAAAAATAAAGTCATGGTGTAGGGAAAGGAAGGGGCATGGGCAATTTGGAAGGTACAGAGCAGTAATTCTGTCACATTAATCCTGCATCGATGCTGTTAGCCCTTCTCACTCCCTCTCTGAATCCCCAAAGGCCACACTCTGCAGGATCTAGCTTCCTATGCATGTCCTTTTGCCCTCTAAAAATACCCTAAGCAATTCCTTCCCAGAAACAAAGTGCTGCCCAGGTTTCATGTCCTCTAAATTCAAATCCTTGGTCCTGATTGCCTACACTGGGTCAGGCTCACATTAGAAAAGGGCTGCTTGAGGACTGGCAAAACACTCATGACCAGATGCAATTCAGGCTTACCAGTTTTCAACAGCTAGGGAATCTGGCCCTAATTTTGAAATCCTAATTTATACCACATTTTGCTTTGGTTATTGATGCCATCATATAAAAACGAAAATTGCTCAAAGTATTTGGCACTCCTCAGACTTCTCTTTTTTGCACTGAATGAAGCCAGGGCACTAGCAGAGCAGGAGTTAGTTACAAGAAAAAGGCAAGAGATCCTGCTGCTCCTGTACTTAATAGGGGGCCAGTTCTAGGGCAGAAAATAAGACGTACATTTATGCTTCAAAATGAATGGGACATAAGTACCCTCTAACTCCTTGCCCTACAATAGCAGAGAAAAAGTAATAGAGTTATTCTGAAACAGTTTCCTGAACAGGGGGGTAAAACTTTGCACATAACATTCACTTCAGGACTTTGTTTGTGTAGGCCTGGGATACATGAATACAGCAAATTCCCTTCTCCTGAGCAGTATATTTCTTTTAGCTATTCACTCTTTCACTCACCCTAACCAGCATGCACAATTTATGTGAGAGCAAACTTATTAGAAGAGCTGTTAGCCTGGAATATTAGTTGATTGCTACAATCAAGCTTGTGTGCATGTATCGATTCTAACTCCTGGTTTTGGTTACTGGTTCATACAAATTTTCTGAAACTTACATTTTTCTGGAAAATTTTTTTCCAGGTGGGGGTCTTTGGCTAAGAAAGAAAGAAAGAAAGAAACTGGTTCAGGTGATTTTGAGAATAAGGAAGGTGAAATATATACTTATCCAATTATTAAAGTGCTTTGATCTTATATTAAAGGACTTAAGCTCCAAAATAAAGAGGAGCAGAAAACTGAAACAACACAACAACAGAAGAAACCAAAAGAGAGGATCTGATGCATAAGTACATTGCAAGTATTCAATGTGGTTTCATGTGTCTCTCTTATTCAAAAGCTATTATATCCTGCTTATTTGGTCTAAAGTGTGGCCCTTCTTGCTTGACTCCTACAAACACATCAAAAGGTACTTCTAGAGCTCCCGTGCCCCTGCAGCATCTGCTGGAGCCAAAAGAGAGATGAAAATGCTTGAAACTTCTGAGAATTGTGTTCATGATTATTTAGATGCCTAGCTTAAGGGGCCACAGTTGAAAATGTTGATTCCAAGTTTTAAAATGTTGGCCTCTTTACTTAACCGGTGCCCTGCTAAAATTGTGAAGAGACATCTTAGATAAGAGAAGGGACACAGACTCCCCTACGGATAAAATATTGCCCATTTTAAGCAAATGGAAGATTTGCCATGGGCTCAAGAGGGCCAGTGTCAGCCACAAAGTGCTACCTTGGAGAAAGTTGCAAAATATATTAACACAGTTCAAGTTACTTTTATTAATTATTTTTTTTTGCTGTCGAGACTGAATTCGTTGCTTTTCTGTAATTAGTAAATGTTGTTTTAAAGTAAGAGCATTGTAATAGCAGGATGTCATCATAATTATTACAGTTTACATTATAATTGTAAATATAACACTACAATAAATTTACCCCAAATTTTTACTCTTAAGAGTCTTTTTTCTTGGTAATTCGCAAAAATAAACTGAAAAAATACTTAAAATATTCTACCGTATGACTGAAAATTACCTACAGTGTTATCACTATCATATATCCATGGATAGACAATTTGCATATACAACACGTGACAAATATACACACTAGAAAGCAGAGATTTGCTTCCTTCCTTTCCACTCCATTAAAGCCTCCACCTACCCGTCCTCTAGGCCTGTTCTTTCGTTTTGGAATATCTTCTTCCAAGTCCTCTTCCTCATTCACTTCATCTGCATTTTCATCATTTTCTAAAACCCTCTGTGGTTGAACAATAAACAGGAATGGTTAGAAGAAAAGATGACGACACATACAACCAACTTCTGCTCTTTACCACAGAGACTGCAGGTTATTAAATTACAGTTGATTAATGTTATAATGCCAGATCAGATCCCAGAACTTTTACTTCTTTCTGCTAAAGCAAAATTTGCTTTCCCTTCTACCCTCAGTTCTCCAGGGAGTTCTTATTAAAAAATACCACCAATATCAGCCAACTTTGAAAAAAAAGGTTCCTAAGAAATAACAGTGGCATCACCGAGCACCGATATCCCACAACAACACAAGTATTAGTCTGCATAACTGCAGGCCCTGTCTGGGAAATTATTTGCATGGTTTTTTTTATTTTGGTTTCTTGCACCTTAAAATGTTTTATTTTCCTCTAATGTTGGGAATGCACTTTAAGAAGACAGAAATCAGTGTTTTTCTCCTTGGCAGCTCAGAATTTTCTTTGTTTAGCAAAAATAGAGAAAATTCCCCCACATCTTCCAGAATGTTTAGTGGATCCAGAAAGTAACATCTTTCAGGGCTTACACCACAGGTACAACTCCATAATCTGGAAGTTGGGGTCTTGCTGCATGAGAATTCTGAGGAAGTCCAGGTCTCACTGAAGTTAATAGGAACAATAGCAATAATTCCTTCAATTAATTAATTAAAAGGAACAATAATTCATTATCTCACGTAACAGTGAGATGCCCAGGCCAGGGAATTTCAGTCCTTTTATCTTGATCTTTTGAAACGTAACCTCTATAGAATCAAACACAGGCTGGCTGCTCTGAAAACATGCACAAGTCAGGCATTGCATGGACAAAGGCAAGACAAACCATCACAACACTGATGTGGAAAGAAGTCCCTTTGAAATCTCCTCAACCCTTGGCACGTCTGCTAGAAATACAGAAATGGACACCGGCCGCTCCTGCTGTTCATGGTGTAGTGTCATTTTGTAAGGGACTACTCTAGAATCATGAATTTATCTTTGCCATGTCACCATTCATTTAAATTACAACATGCAGCCATGATGCAGATTCAAATCAGTGACTTTAAACTGATGGCAATGTTTTCCAGTCTTTTACTCTATTTGTGCCTTCCCTCGACTTTCTACTTAACAGCTATTTGAGAGCCAGCAGAGGGAGAACAGGAGCAAATCACAGTTGCTCTCTTTCCTTCCTACATATCTCAAGCACTGAATTCTGAATTTGTGGGAAAGAATACAACGGAAATTTCACTTTAAAAAAATCCTGTATTTGGAAAACTAACTATGCAAATTTATTCTTAACTTATCAGATGAATTTTTAAGGCCTATGTTGGACAGTGTCCCTTTTAAAAATTACAAAAAACTTTTAGAAGATGGTAGAGGATCAAGTCTTCATCTGTTTTTTTTCTCCTTTTATTTTAATTGTCAGGAGGCTATTAATGAGGTCAGACCATCATGAAATATAATTTCATATAATACCAGAGTATTAAATACTAGAGGGTGTAAAAGTTAAGCAAGTTCCAGTTCTACATACATAAAATGTTTCTTCAAAATTCATGCAATTGCATACATTAATTGACTTCATCTTAGAAAACTGGAGCACTCAGAAAACGTTGTACATGAGGAGACTAGTGCTGTGTAAGAAAATATGCAACTTTACTGATACAAGTTTATATTTTTACAGCGCTTCATATCTTAAATTATTTCCAAAAAGAGAGAAGGCTGCAACTATACCCTTTGTGGGAGGGGAAGGAGCTAGTTTACAACAATAATGCTAAACAGAGGCAGTTAAGAGAAATATTACAAACCACTTTCTTCATTTAAAATTGAAGCATCAATTTAAGAAAGAGATAATAAGTAACCAAATGTGAATTTGGTGACACTGCCAGGGTAATGACTTTAATTCTTGATAGAAGAGGCATAACCTTTCTGATGCATCGTCAAAAGGCTATTCTAAGCCTCCTCTAGCAAACGATGGAGACACACGTTCAATACCAATTTACTGCAGGGCAAAATCCTCAACCCTGTTAAATACCAACTGTCCAGCAGGTGCCAATGGCTGCATCTATTTAGCAGGGGCAATCCCTACCTTTTTTAGCAAAGTTAACTTTTCCTGTTCTGCCTTTCTAAAACAGTTTTGCAGCTCAATATACCTCAGTGCAGCTAAGCACTGAGTCTTCTCCTGACAGATACTGTGAGTTTGAGAGGCTGGAAAGTGGCTGGGACTGAGGTGGGAATTACAACTATGTCTATCCCACCTGCTCATGCTCACCACCACTGAGGCTGGGCCCTTTCAAGTTACGGCACAGAAGAGCACGCAAAGGAACAAAAGAGAAATTTGCATTCTCTTGTTTGTCATATGGATAAAAGGCACTGATCATGATTTTGATCTGGTACAGTCTAGCTGCCAGGCACCAAAGCACACACTGAAAGCTGGCTACTAGTAAAGGCTTCAGCAATCATTTTTGCATAGACTGAATCCAGATAAGCTGTGCTTGCAAGACATGCCTTTTGCATCCGTTCTGATGAAACTTGCATCCAGATGACAGGTTACAGCTACAGCAGTTTAGCTGAAAACTTTTTGTGTATTTTTGCATCCCCTCCCTGCTCTGCAATGCCCAGGCTTGTGTCAGTTCCACCGTCTCCGAAGTCTTCTTCCTTGGGCTGCTGCTGGGGATAATTTGGGAGCTCAGATCACACAGCAACATCCAAAGGCACTTGTTGATCTCATAAGGATGCTGCACCATGACTTCTCGGGACCTTGGAAGCAGGTGTAAAAAAAGCTTTAGGGATTTCAGCGTAATAGATCCAGATACACTATTGAAGAAGGAAATACAGAGGGGGCCTCATGCCGAGCTTTTCCCCACTCCATGAGCATGGGACGCTTCATCTTTGATGGTGCTCCTTTATCTGTATAACTGGGAATGGGAGACCTAATTTTGCTGCCCTTACGTGCGTGAAATTTCTAGCAAATAGACTGGTAGGACTGAGCTCCAAGTGTATAGATTTGATGCCCACACTCTTGTTTCATTGGCCATGGGGCTGCCCATTCAGATTTTTACTAGTTTTTAGGTATAGATGCAATATGTTGTATTTCAGCCAAGTTTTCCAAGTTTCACACATCACCAATGGCTCTTGCTAAAAATCACTAATAGACTTGTAGCACAATGGTTTTTTAGCATAATCATATATGTATTGCTGCTCCCCCAGGAGAGTTCCGCTTTCCTAGCGATTTAAGATGTCTTCATGAAGTTACATGCCCTTATATAAGAACCCTTTATATTACCTGAACTCCTTCTATGACAGGCCCACAAATACATTTCTACTTTTAACTGTTAAAGGATGAAATGGAATCTTGACAAATAACTTTCAAATCACAATGCATGTGAAAAGGCAATATTTCTCACACCTGCATCACTAATCATAACTGAGGTGATAAACATTAGAATATTTTTATTTCTTTATTTTGCTTGTGTATTTCCTGAAGACTTCTCAGTATAAGAAAAAACAGGCAAGGCAATGACACGTATTTGTCTACAGCCAGCAGCTGTGAATTCAACTTCAAATCCGTGTCCAAATTCACTTTAAATATGAGGCGCTAAAATTCAGTTTATGGTTAGGACCCATCTCTGCTTGTCAGTTTTATATGTAATTGTCTCATAGTGCTGCAGAACAAATTCCAACACAGGAGCTGTGCAGAACACAGCCAAACGACTGAGATTCCTGTGACAGAAGTGTGCGAGATCCCAAGTTCATTTTGAGCATCACAGTGTAGCACAATGGTTTGATAACATTTTGACAGTAGAATGACACAACTATCAACAGATGGACTGTTCTGCCACAGGACAAAATATGCAAGGCTTAGAGACAAACTGTAAAATCCAGCCCTGCTGTCAGGGCATGGGGCTCTCCTTTACCTGGATTTCTTGTATAGTGTCTTCCTCTTTAGTGTCCGCTTTTTTCTCTATTCCTTCTCCACGCAGCAAGGCTTCCAGAGTTGTACTTTCTGATGTAAACCCATCTTTTTTCAGAGGCAGATCAACTTCTGAAAAACAAAACACACTGACTACATGTGTCTCCCCCAGACAGCTAACAAGCAGAAGGACAGAGATGACAAGATGACAAGACTGATAGACTTTCAAGCTTATTTCTATCTTGAAGGAGAGTTCTTCAAGTTCTTCTTCTAACTGCTAAGGATCCCCATATAGGATTCATTTCTATCTTACTGAAAACCTGCAATCTTTTCAATCGCTGTGTTTCCTTACAGGAAAAAAAGTCTGGACATATTATATCAGGAGGAAATAAATGGGGGAAAAAACACTTTATGTAAACTTCTTATGCTGCAAATAAAGAACAAAACCAGGGCTTTCTAAGATACTGAAATAACAAATATGAAGATCTGATCTCCTGAAGCAGAGTAGTAGTTTAATGGAATTTAGCATCTGGCACAGTTTACACAGCACAGCTTCAAGCAGCATTCTCCTATGCCAGGGCATGCTTCACACATGGGGAAGTGGCAAGCTAGTGTGTGGGGCCAATGCTGAGAACCTAAACTGAAAAAACAAAGGGATGTATCTTGAATTTTCATTTAATATTGACTAGATAAAATCTTCCATTTGTTCTAAATGGGCCCACACCAATGAAGAAGCACCAGTCAGCACAGCTATGAGTGCAGAACCCAGCCCACAAAACAGGACGACCCCCAGCCACTGCTGGAAGAGCCGAAGGCTGGCCAGGGGCAGGCCTGGGGCACAGGACTCCAAGAGACAGTGTGGGTTTATGAGAGAGCTTGGTGCAACTTGCCATACAATTGAAGGAACAGAGATTTATTCCCCTTCCAAATGCTGCCACTAGATTATGAGGCTGTGCAGCAGGCAGGCAAATACAGCATGTTTAGATTTTAGCAAGATGTTAAAATAAACCTAGGGAAGAATTCAGTTTTCCTTGTAGATCCCAGCCTTTACCCCACTCATGCAGGAGTTCATTCAAAGCAACCCTATGGCAGGGAGACATCCTGAACATCTCTTTTACCTGACAATGCCAGGTGTGTATTTCTCAAGTACTCCCTCCCTTCGAAAATTAATTCCTTCCTCTAGGCCAACAGATTTATAAAGTAATAAGTTACAGGACCACTGCTCACAAATCAGCATCTGGTGTCCTTATTTCATACCTCTGTCCACTTCTTATCTTTTAGGACTGTCTTGTGTTCCCCAATTTGCCTGAAGCTCACTGCCTTTCTATCACCATGAGTTGTAAACTCTGCATGGCAGAAATTCATGTGTTTATAAAGCCCCAAATCACTCCTTCAATCCAAATAATGAATGAACATTTCCACCTGGGACAGTAAAGTATAATCTGTTTCTCGGGGGCAATTACATCCCAAGAATATGTTTGTTCTATATATGAAAAACTCTAAGCCAGCAAATGATTCAGGGTCCCTGATCAGTGCTTCCACAACATGCTTGCTCAAGTCTTCTGAAGTGAGAGAGCATTGCTCAGCCAATAACCACAGAAAATCCAGCAAAAATTCCAGCAAAAGCTATTCTATTCATGGAGGGAAAGGCTGAGTACAAACCATGCAGAAAACCCAAACCACTGGGATTTTCAAAGGAAACTCCCAGGACAACCCACACAATGGGATGGGGTCAACAGTGAATTGATCCCCCTTCTCATCACAAGGAGGTCTATTCAATCAGGCCTCTGTTTTCAGCATTAAGCTCTGCACACACCCCCCATTATGCCACCTTCCCCAACTTCTCCCTTACTTGAGCTATGAAAAAGACAGAGAAGTCAACAGAGAATCATACAGATTGAATTTCCCTGTATGAACTCCTTGTACCTCCCTCTGGATGCTGAATCCAGACATTTCAATAGAAAGAAGGGATTTTAGACTTGATTTATGTGCAAATCCCAACACTTGAATCTAAAGTCACTAAGGAACCTCCATAATCATCCCTGGCTGTGGGCTTGGCTTGGTTTCAAAGTCCTGTGCTTAGGTGCAAAAGGGTATTTGCTTTGTATTTAGAACCTTGTGAGACTGCAAAACCCAAGGGGTCATCACGCATTCAGCAGGAGAAGAAGCTTCAAGCAAGCTCAAGGGCATCGGAAACAAACATGTCTTCACTGTGACAAGCTATGCCTGTCTCTGGATACTGATACGCTCAGCAAACAAATATATTAGGAAAAGGGAATAAGCAAGGAAGGGGTGAGGGATAAGTAAAACTTATACATGAAAGTAAAACTACTTCCTGCTTGTTCCAGAGATATTGAACGTTAAGTCAGAGGGAAAGGTAGGCTTTAAGGTCAGAAACCAGCAGCTGTCTTTAATAGGCATGTTTGTTTTGTGTGGTGCTTCTACTTCCCACCCGCAACACTCCAGGAGACTTTTCAACCAAAACTCTCAGAGCATATTTTAATTATTAAATTTAACATCCCACTGACAAGGCGGTGTGAGGGAATACTTTTATTCCCAGTTTACTGATGGGAAGATTGAGTCACCAAGAAGTAAACTTAGCGAGCAGGAAATCCAGCGAAAAGAAACTCAAGGCAGCTGCCTCCCATCTGCCTGCTAAGCTTACTGCTACTCAACTCCTTCATTTTCTTCTCCAGTGGTAGCTTCTAGGAGTCCATTTTCATTCCTAAGTAGCTCTAGAAAGTGGGAAATGGCAGACACTATCTTATCTGGAATGTAAAGTTTACAGTATAAAAACCTACAAAGGTCCAAAGACAACCTCTTAGTAAGGAATTCAATCTTTGTAATGGATTCAGTCCTTCCTGGAAGATGGCTCGTCTGTAAAGGATACAGTAATGAAAACAAGAAATTATGTTTCCATACCACTTTTTGAATACTCAGAGATAAATGTCTCCAAAAATTTAAACGATGGTTCAGTTAACCTAAAGAAATAGTTAAACACTACTAGGGATCATTCAATTCATTCCACTAAATCCCTAATTTACTCTTTCCTATTTAACTCTCCAGGATTTTCCCACAAAAGCTAGAAAAGTATATTTTTCTCTTATGCCTGTAGCCTAAAGAAAAATGAGAAGCCAAGTCAATTCCTGAAATGTAGTCTTCATGTGAAAGATCAAGGCTTTACCCAGACCACGGGAACTGCTGTATGGAAGCAAAGCAGGGTCCGTTTCATCCACTGTTCTGCTTATGAAGGCACCAGCCAACGTCAGAAGCTTCAACAAGGCCAAAGAGAGTCTTTTTCAATTGAGAAATTAAGCCATGACCCCAAACTTACCTCTGTTTGCTTTGGTATTTGTTGTGCTATACTATGCAGTCACATCAGATGCTGCAGAAGAAGGTATGAGTGAATGTCAGGAGAGAAACGCAAGGAAAATAATCTACCCTAATACTAAATTTCATCCTGATCTCCAACAGATCAGTCCTGAGAGATAAATGCAGTATAGCTTCCACTTACCCTAAATCTGGCTCTTCTGGAAATGCACAGAATAGCCCAGCCCTTTCTGAATTTTTATACACTTTTGCCCTCGATTTTTTCCCATCTGAGTGAGTTCAACAGTTAAACTATGGTTTGAAAGAAGGAGTGGTTCACTTTATTGCTTGCCCCTTGTTCTTGCTATGAGACAGGGAAAATAGAAGTTCCTGACCAAACTTTTTTGTCATTTCTTTTTATTCCTCTCCTTTTGAAGACAAACAGTCACAATTTTTCTTATTATTCTGCTGTGGGAAGTTTTCCATATGCCTTTGTCCTGTCAGACCTCTCTGAACTCCCTCTCATTCTTCAATAATCTTCCCAAGATGGACAAATACTGCACCTGATATTTTCAGATGAAGCCACATTCCCCATTTAAACAAATGCATTACAATATTCTTTATATTATCCCTCAAGCAGTGTCCTGCAGTGTCCAAGCTGCATACGAAGCAAAATTAGGGACCTTTTGACAGGAACAAGAACTTCCCATAAGAAACTCTTCCAACACACAGGTGACAATGTCCATCCCGCAGCCCGTTCACCAAGCACATTCCAATCTATCCAAGGAGGCTCGCACAGACCTTCCTGGCCACAAGGGCTCTAAATAACTTTGCGCTATGTGCAAATCTTTGTAGTTTACAAGGTACTCCCTCTCTCCAGCTTGTTCATTACTATATTACACAACACTGGACCAAACACCAAACCCTGATGCACCAGCTGTTAGCCTTTTTCCATAATGAAAGTTCTTTGTTTCATTTTGTTCTTTATTTCGTCTTTTATTCTAAAAGTTTTGATCAAAGACAATGCTTTTGTTTCTCTTCGGAGGTCTATTACATACCAAAGGTTCTTCAGAAAGTCCAAGCAAATTGACAACAACCTTATCTATTAGTCTTTTACATATCACGTGAAGAATTTTAAGAAGTAGTGAGACGTGCTTTTCCTTGGTAGGAAATAAAAAAGTAGTCAGTTAGAACCTCCTATATCATCATTTCCCATGTGCTTTACTGCTTATACCTAATTACCTTTTCAATCAATTTCTCAAATGTTCATGTAGAATTTATGGGTCTTAAAATCCTTGAATCACATCCAAATCCTTTTTAAATATAGGTAATAACATTTGCTACCCGCTAATTGTTCTAAATTCTTTCTATTGCAACTCCTAGTTTGTATCACAAGCTCTTCTTCAGACATTGCAATTTCAGAGAGCATAATCTTTATTACAAGTAATAACTACTAGTAAAAGCACTATATATAAAAGCTTACTCTTTTATATAAAAATTTTAAGGTTTGTAGATAAATTTCCTTTTGATTAGTATTGCAACTGCAATAGCACCTGGTTAGTGCAGGAGACACAAGAAATAGTCAGAACCATACAAAATGGAAGTGTCAAATCAACAAAAAACATCAATGAAAAATAAAATGTTACTTAAGAATTCTTCCTGTTTTAATAAACCATGGTATTATTGGTGTCACAGCTAAATATTGTGCATATATTATAATTCAAATATGTGTGAGTGCATATAATTATGTTTCTTAACTTGGCAGAGTCCCTTTCATAGTGATTAAACTAACATGGTTATTTCTGCTTACTAGCTCAGTGCAGCAACCTCTCTATTTATCAAGGTCCTTTGACTGCGTTGGTAAAATCTGAACGAGAACCCATGCCAGCATCATTCCTGTATCTGTTTTCTATTGAACTGCTGCCTCCAAAAGAAGCACATTTTCACAAATCCTACAAAATGGTGGGCTTTTTCAAGTCTTGTGTCACCAAAATAGCTGCAAATTCCTGTCCTTAAATATGCTACATTTGGTTTACACCGCATTGGAAGCTACGCAACTTTTCTGTGTCTCTTTGAAACATAAATTAAAAACAACCATCCCTTTTTCTATACAGTGCAATGTATTTGTTTTACAATGGATCATTTCCATCTCCACAGTAGCAGCTGCCACCCAAGCCATCATCTCTGTGCACTCGTAAGCAGCTCCATTTCCAGTTCTAATTGGGAACAGAGATACTTATTGGGTGAGTTCCAGCATGATCTATCACGCCAGAGACAGCTACTATGCAAACCAAAGCAATCCGGCTTCCAAAAACCCTCTTAGACAAACACTGACTTTGCACACATAGATCCTTGCATTTTTGTTTCTTGGTGCTGGTTTTTTGGAACATAAAAAGTGCCAGAGGAAGCTATATATTAAGAGTCCATGAAGTGCTGTTTAAGATGGATAAATCCAAGGATATTACCTTCACAACCACTACCTCTTTAAAAACATGTAGGTGGTCTAAATAAGCCACCTAATTCACAGCAAACAGAACTACTGCTGAGCGAATGTAGCCACTAAGCTCATTAAGAGGATGTGGCAGGATGTGTCTGAAAGTGCAGTGCAGTGGCTCAGCAAGCAATTAAATCCCATGACAGTTTAAAATGAGAATCTATCAGTGTCACAAGAGTGTGAAGCCTCAGCATCTCTGCTGTTCCCACCCCCAGCGTTTTATTTATGATGGCGTACAGGGAACATGGGAAGTCAAAAAGATTATAATGAAATATGCCATATAAAAACCAGATTAAGCCTGCTCTTCTTTGGGGAAATATGCAGAGAGAGAAGCTGTCTGTTAGCTGTCGAGTTTGCAAAAGATACCATCTTTTGGGATGGTGCTCTCTGCCAGCAGACAGAGTGCCCCAGGGGAAATGGTGGTGAAAAACCCAGACAAGCAGCATCCATCCATCCATCATATGCTCATCTCCACATCTCCAAGGCACAAATATAGCGTTAGAGTGCAAAGCGTGGGGGCAGGGGGGATGGAATCCCTTAAGAAAGAAGGAGGAGACAATGCCTTACATGAATAACTGGATTTTGTAGCTTTTCTGTGCGCACACAACCAGACTCTTCCTCGCTTGTTTGCTTGCTTGCTTGCTACGTTCATGGCCAGTACAGTGATTTGTTACCATCCTTGGAATGCATGCATTCACAGCAGTGACCAGAACCAGGTGAAGGTAAAGGCAGGACTCTGCAAGCTTTTTTCATAAGTATGTCTCTGCCAGCACAGTACAGCACAGATACTCACTGCTCCTGCAGATCTGGATCTTCAAAACCCTTCTTTCACTGCACCATCTCCTGCTATCCCAGGGGCAGATGCTCACGTTATTGCTGTTATGCTTTAATCCTGACCTTCCACAGACCCTGCTGTCCCAGCCTCTTCTCCCAACACTACTGCAATTCAGCACCCATCTGTAGCAAACTTGCCAGTGCCAGTCCCACACTTACAATCCTCTCCAACCCTGGCCCACAGGATCTCCTGCCAGCCCAGCCCTGCACCTCCCCTGGGACTAGACCACTGATAACACAGACTCTCACAATGAGTCCATAAAGCCAAACAAATGCCCCTAGAGACTAGTAAACATCAAATTCATTTTATTTTTAATCCAAACCAGATGCAATAAAGCCATGGCTGTACTGGAGATTGTAAAGCTACTCCAGTCTCCCCCACCAATTCCACCCTCATGTATGTTATTGCACTCTCAAGGTAAACAGGGTCACAGTGAGAACGAGAATCCAGTCAAAAAGAATGATAAATCAGTTTTAGAAGTCAGATTGCTTGAAAACAAGAGAGTATTTGTTTCCTCAGAAACAAACCATTTTGTGTGGAAAGAATAGTTTGGAGGACTATGTGCCGTAAAGTGAAAACTCGTTTTCAGGCTGGAGCCATGGCATCCTATAAAGCCCCAAAATGAATCTTAGTAAACACTTCTTGCAAATTTTATGTACTACTAAGGTTTGCTCTAGGGAGCACTGGGAGACTGGAAAATCCCAATGTCTCCCTAGCACCTCTTCCTGCAAAGCTGCTAGTCTCGTGGTGAGGTTGGGGGGTAGCAGGGGGTAGGGGGAGAAAGTGAAGAGATGGAAGAAGGTAGAGGAAGCTATGATATGGGGGAACTGTACACTTTCACTCTTCAGCCTGGGCATAAACTGCAGAAAAATCAGAGGACTGCTTTGAATTTTAAGACCAGGATCCAATGGAAAGCTTCTATCAGGCCCTAGCTAAAATACGCCTGAGGAGGCTACAACACAACAGGAAGGAGAAATAAGGCTGCAGAAAACAGCAGAGGCCCTCAAACATAAGGTTAAGCATTGTTTAGTTTAACCCATCATCAAAATGTGGACTTTACAAGCAGCTGTATTTCTTTGGCAGACTAGAATGCCTCCATAAAATCTCTCAATAAAAAAAAAAACAGCCCTCCTGTTGGTTGTCTCTTGGAAGTTCTTTACAGATTTATTTCTCAGCACAGATATAAATCATTGTCACATATAATATACTGTACCTGCTTCTCAAAGACTGCCAAATTACAATATCAGGCTAAATGCTAGATCAGGTAACTACCCTCAGGGCTCAAATCATGAAGGAATATCTCCATTCAATAACATTATTCTAGCATTCGTTTGTGTTCCGGTCACTCTTGCGTTTGTGTTCTATATGGGCTCACACTGCACCAGGACTTTTGCAGCATCAGGCAACACTGTAGGCAATATCGATGGACAGAGGCTGGTTGGGTAACTGCTACAATTTAGAGAAAATTCCTGAGTACAAAGTCTATTCCTTTGGGCTTTGCATCAGCCTAACAGGGCTTCTGGCCTGTTTGGAGTAAGAGAATAACTTGGCCTACCTATCTGCAAGTGGTCATATAGATACACTCACACAGATAGATGGGCCTTTTGACTCATCCGAAGAACCAGAATCTGATTATTGTCCAGTAACCAGACAGCTACCAGCAAACACTAGTCACTCCCACACCACACAGCGGGGTCAGTCACCCCCACGCTGCACACTCTGCAAATGGTAATAGGGAGTGGACCTCCACTGAAATCACCTCTACGATTTCCATATGTGACAGCGCTGAATAAAACCACTCATACTGAATGCAAACTCATACATAAACCATGTGTAAAACCAGCCATGCCATAACCTTGCTGCAAATTCTGTGAGATTCTGCATAGCTTCTCCTCTTCCTTATCGAGGACAGTGGAGGGGATACCTTTAGTAACAGATAAATCTCTGTAATGCAGTTATCTCTCAACTGCAGTGCACAAGCATCCCAATTAATTCAGTCTGGGCCTACCAGAGCCGGCACTAAGCCAGAGCTGATAAACCTGCCAAAGCCAATCTGAGTCCTGCAATGATACTTGGGAGCATGCTCTGCGCTTTCTCATGTTTTGGACTGAGGGGGTTATTTGCTTGAGTGCAGTGCTCAGCTGCGGCTGGCTCCACATGCCCATATGATGCGGCAACTCCATTTAATGAGACCCTTCCAAACCCCAAAGCGCTGGGGAGCAGGCAGAGACACCCAGTCAGCTCTGAAGGCATCAGCAAGGATGCAGCAGGTCTTATTAGCACCGCTCAGCCAGAATACAGGTGTCCTGGTCCCGATCCTGCATCTCTGTCTGCAAAGCTCCCACTTGCAGGAAGACAGCGCTCTGCAATCCAGGCAGGCCTGGGAAGCAGCATAGCCACATTCGCATGGCACGGTGTCTGAAGAAGTCAGCCATGCCAAGCAGAGCTGGTTCAGCATCCCTGGCTCAGTAAATACCAAAACCTGCATAAACCACTGAAGAACAGAAAGACCACAGCAAAGTGGCAACAGTTTTAGGATGGAACAGGGAACAAGCATCCTAGACGCTGCCCTTGGCATCACTGCTGTCTCACCATGTGATCTTGGGCCAAATTCTGACAAAGGTACCCTCTGCTTTTCCATCATCTGTCAATTGGAGATAGGGTTCATCTATCCTCTGGGGTTTGGTAGGCCTTGTTTAATATTCATAGGCATTCAGGTATTCAAATAAAACGCACCAAAAATGCAAGGTGTTCTTACAGGTTCTCACAAAGCCAGGTTTAAACACTGGTTTTTTTCCAGACAAGAAAAACACTGAAAAATCAAGGCTGTTTCCACAGATACCAGATTTCAGTGTCCAATTCACAAATTCCAAGGAATGAGGATAATATTTACTCATACGGTAAGATGCATCTGACAGATGAAGCTATATAATTGAAAAATGTTATTATAAGAGGGAAGCCTTGTAATAGAAAAATGGCATGAGATGCCAGTAGGTATCCTTTCAGAAACGGGAAAGAAGAAAGCAAATCACCTACTGAAATGCTCAGATCTCTTGCCACAAAAAGGCAAGAAATTCCAAGAGGCCTATAAAGCGTTTAGACAAAAAGGTGAACTCTAGAATTAATAACAGAATGGTAAACAGGAAGATTAATGGCACCAGAGAAAATGCAGATGGTGAAGCCCAGCCTGCAGGCTCAGCAAGACTCTGAATAGGGAGGGGGGAAAAGGCAAGGTGTAAACAAGGTGACCTTCAAAGCCACGGGAATGCCTGCCAACAGGCCAGCCAGAGGGCATCCCAAGACACAGATGTGCCATCTGGGGTAGGCTGTCTCATGACAACATGAACAAGATTTGTCTTTTTCAGAATTTGCAGGGAGGCAAAATGGGTAACAGCAGAAAATATGACCACTCATTCTATAAGGGGCACAATTAAAGGCACAGGTTGGAAAAGGCTGCTACCTATTTTGTAAAGAAAATACAAAAGAATTTGCTGAATATCCCCGCTCAGAAAGGTCTTGTGCCCACTTGTAAAGCCTGCTCACACAAGGTGTGGGGGAGGAGAAACTGGTTTTCACTAAACAAATGCTTTCCTTGAGGGTTTATGCTTTAGGTTTATGGTAAAAAGAGAAAAAAAAAACACCTCAGCACAAACTGCAAAGCAGCTCTTTAAACCCATGATGGCATAAATTTTCCCCATCTTGGCATAAGTCTATTCACTCCAGATGGCACATTTGGTTTGAAAGCAGGTAACGACTCCTCAGACATCTCTGTGTCCAATATCTGCTTTTACAGAGCTCCCTTGCTCCTACTCAGTGCTTAGTTGGACCTTGAATCTCCTAATAAGCTTTGTGAATGCCTGGGAGATCTCAGTTCTTTGCCTACAGTGAAAAGTGGGAGCTAGAAATCTCTGACCACAGCCCTGCAGGGGAGAGTGACTCTTTCAGACCTGATGCTTAGATCGTTGATGTCAACCAGGAATATTAAAAAGTAAATGCAATCACACTTCTTTTAAATTACTCAGTCAAACACCACAGTGGGGCAGTGCTAAGGGGAACAATGCTATCTCCAAATAAGCCTTCTACAAAATAAGCCAAACATGTTCTGCTATGATATCCAGAGGCAAGAATTTTAGGGGAAAACAGAGCAAGCAACCGCATTACAGCTCACTGGGGAAAAAGGCAGACACTAGCTGTGGGAGTCCAGCAGGTAGTGAATTCACACACCCCTTTTCCTTCCAGCCTGGCTCAAAGTACATCAAATGTGAGTATTTCAGGCAAAAACTGGCCCATCTGAGCTCAGTGCTGAAACCAGTTAATTCAGTGCTAAGTGTACAAGCAGACATATCGCAATGGTTTTTATTCTGATGGGCGGCACATCAACTGCAAGGAAGATATTGGCATGACCTCCAGCTTCACGGTAGGAACCATGGGTGCTGGATGAGCTCAGGCAGTTTGTGCAAAGCCTGCGCAGCCCCAGCACTGCTGCAGCAAGCAGGCTTGACTTAAGCGAGCTTGCCATTGCTGACAGGAGCTGCCACCCGGCTCTGGAAATCGGTACATACCTTTCTCCAGAAAGCCCCATCATGTGGCTCTGTTGATTACTTTTTGAATAGAACATGAATGGAGAGATGAAGTACACACCTGAAAAGACTAAAGTGGCATTGAGGAAGGAATCAGGAAGAACAAGGGAAAAAAACAGCAAGATGGAGGAAAGCTATTATATTCCTTCTCTTTGCCTACTGCAGCTAAACTACGGCAGGGTTGTTCTGAAAACTGCCACAGAAAAGTCTGAAAAATGGAAGCCCTGGGCCTAGAATTATGCCTTTTCAATATCTCTCTTCTTTCTCCTCTCTGCTAACGGAGAAACGCTGTAAAATCCTAGATCCCGAAAATGTACATTCTGCGCCCTTTCCATGCCTTACAAAACACAGTGAAAATAGATGATGATGGGGAAGAGGGAGAGATAGCCATGCAAGGGGAAAACAAAGTGAAACAGAGAATAGTTGCTCTTCTCTCCTTTCCCTCTGCTCAGCTTTCATTTCCCTTTGTTCATCTAACGTTGAGCCAAACTAAGCCAAAGGAGCTGCCGTGCTGGGCTACAAGATTGATGGCTGCAGGCAGACTCCACAGTGAAGAGACGGATGACTGGTCATTTCCCGCGATGCACTGAGAAACATCCATCCTTGCAGCCATGCTGAGCCCATTTGTGCTCCTTTTGAAAAGAGAGATAAACACAGGCAGCCGGAGGCACCTGAGTGTCCTTCTCCCTCAGAAGGACACAGTTATACTCCTCTGGGTTCCTTGAGAAGGTCGCTCTGTCCATCCCTGAACATCTGGCTGTGGGATTTGCTAACTCTCTCCCTCCCCCAGCAATCATCCATCTATTAGAGCACAGTGCAGGTTGGAAGAAAACGGTGAAGAGAATGGTGTGACAACCTCATCAATCTACAGCTACACGCTTGGCTATTTAGTTTTCTTTACGCTATTCCTAAATGCGGGGGTGGAGGGGGGGAGGAGAGAATTGCTACTGGTATGAAAGAGTGAATTGTGGAAATGGCAACGTGGATTGGAGTAAGTCCTTATGACTATTAAAATGTTGTGCATGTACTAAAGCAGTAGGGAACTAATTAAGATTCAGGATTGAAAGGCAAAACAAAAAAGTTGGATGCACTCTGGTTCCATCTGTAGCACTTGCTGCGAGTTCAGATGTACTTGGGGCATCATCTTTAGCAGAGAGAGGCTATTTTTTTATTTTGCCCATTCAGATATTAACAGAAAGCTTCCTGGAAGAATATACTGTAAGTATATTTATAGTGCCAACCCTCGTATAGCAGCTTCAGAGGCACAAAGCACTTAATCCTGACTCCTTTCTATTTAGTTAATAGTGTCTTTGTTTGCTGATACTGTCCTGGTCTATGGCATTGCTCACAGATACAGCCTCTGTGTTTCCAGTTCTCCTGCCGTGCTGCTACCTCACTTAGGCAATGAGCATTACATGGCAGATGTACCCATAGCATCATTTACAAATACAGCATCACTCCAGAAAATCCTATAACTATGAACCTCACTTTGTCAGAGTAGCACATATCTGTAACTGTGTCATTCCCAGACATTGCACCAAGGAAATCATGAGAAGATAAAAGCATTCACCATCTCTCAAAACCACAAAGAAATGAGTCACTTGCTTGAAGTGTTTAACTGTAGTTTTAGCACTCTAACTGTCTGAGCCAGCTTTGAAAATTTCTCTTTTACTCCCATCATGCAATGCTGTTTATTTTAGGCCAACAACAAAAGGATTTTCACTACAGCTCTGTAGGACATGCATAGGATATTAATCATGACCATATGTGTTCCTAAGACATCAAGCCCATACTTCCCGAGGGCAATCACATGCATTCAGACGTGCATCATTTCCATCAAGAGGAGTAAAGTTTTCACCCTTTCTCCTACATGCAGGACCTCAGCTTTAGCTGATGGAAATTGCTGGTCACTGTACTCTTTAATGGAGCTGTACCTACCTACAACTGCTGAGGTCCTGGCCCTAAATTACCTTGGTTTTTTAAGGGGAACCATGCTCCAAAGTGCATCCTAAGTGAAATCTCTGGTCTGGAAGACATTGCACAGAAAAGCCATATCCATCTATTCCATTCTTATTGCCCTCCATACGTACATTGCATTGACCCTCCTTCCCCAAGGAGTTCATTATTGGGAGGGGACACCATGGCAAGCACCAATGGTGTCAGAATCCTGAAGGATAAAATACCTGTAATAAACTATTAGGCAATCAAATGCAAAGTGCAGGGAATATTGAAATGAATTGTAATCTAGTAAAAATGTACTTAATATGTCTCAGGTACAAGATGATTATGAGGCTGTAAAATGTTTACTCCAGAGAATGGGAATGACAGACTGAAGACTTCCACCAAGGAAGGTGGTGGGAGGTGCAGGATGTGGAAGGGGAAACCATCGCACTCTCCCTTCTACTCTCAGCAATCTGTAAAGCTTGGCTTATAAGATTTCAAACCAGACTTTGCATTAACATTTATTGCTCATTCCTTCATATGACGCACCTGAAGAATAGCACCTGCTCTAAATTTTATAATATTTCATACTACAAAACAATTTCATGTGCTACATGTCAGGAGAACAATAAAATTGAATAAAAGGGTTTTTTTAAATCATATTTTGAATGTAATGACATTCCATAGTATTTTTGCTATTCTTTGTTTACATTTTCTTCTATAAAATACTGCACAAGTTCTACTATATGGTTGATCTAATAGCCCAGTAACTTTATTGGGCTCTATCTTGCAGGATGCTGAGTACCAAACCTGCAAGTCTGGTCCAACCTGGTACTTTACATGTGGATTTAATTTTAAGCATGTGACAAGTCCCATTAATTACAAAAAGATCACTCATGTTCTTAGAGCCCAAGCTCAGGTGCTTTCCTTGTCTGGGGTTAGACAGCTTGGCATCTTACAAGACTAAGCCCTGGGGACTTGATCCTATAAACCCTTTTTCATGTGATTACCAGAGAACTCCAAGGATTACTCACATGAACGTACAAAATAGATGCAATGAATTAGATAAAAGATACCCATTTCCTAGGATCTTGTGTCCAGTACTTGCATCTAAACTATTCTTGTGCTTCACAAAAACCCTTTTGCCAATGCAGTTTATTCTTTTTCAGGCATCAGTCCCGGCTATACTGAGAAAAGTGCCAGGAGGTTTGCCAGCAAAGCTGTTCAGGTTCAGCTCTAGCTGCAAGACACCTACAGGGCAGACGGCTTCCCAGCCACCCCTCCCCTTTGCTGGAGAGCTGATGATTTGCGCCCTGGGGGAAACGAATCTGCTGGGTTCCAGCATTTCCCCAGGTATCATCCCCTGGCACGTCCCCAGGGGTTCCCATACCCCTTCCGCCTGACAAGCCTTGAGGGAACTGCTTGGGCAACCCACTCCTAGGCCCCCCACACCTATGTGGGGAGCGCCAAAACACTCTTTCAAAGCCACCTTTTTCCTAAGAAGAGAATCTCATCCTCAACTCACCTGCACTCCCCTCTTTTTAAGGTTAAATCTGTTTATTTCAGAAATAAGTAATCCTGATGGTTACTTACAAGCATCAATGTTAACTTCATAGTAAGGGGATAAATCCCACAGCATTTTACCTCTCCAGTGGGAATAATATGTCTCCTAGAAACACAGCATTCACAGTCAGGCCTTGGCAGCTTAAGAGGCACATGCTGAAAAACCTCTTCCCAAAGAGGCGTCCTAGCAGCCAGATGTAGGTCAAACACACAGTAGCCAAGAAACGCAAAACAGCAAAACAATGGGCTGGAAAAAACACATAAAGGGTGGCAGCACCAGAAGTAAGGTCCCTCTTCAGCAGCCCAGGTATTTCAAGCCAATGCCATCTCAGCTGCCCGAGCCCTCCAAGCTTTCTTCAGGTCTTGCAGATCAAGCCCCAGGAGATGACCTGCAGTCACACTGTAGAGGCTTTAGGAGTTCATCAGCACAACTCATTCCTTCAATTTAATGCCCTGCTGTAGTGACCAAAACATTTTTCAAAATGGCCTGGCTCCAAAGTCATCATAATTCTATTTTCACAAATATACTAAATACAGCTGAGACTACACACCATTGGAAAAAATTACCTCCAAGTGGCTGCATTGCTTCTGAAATTACAACAGCCTTGTGTCTGTGGATCGCTGCACAGGCAGCCTGCGTTCCCATTCTCAGCGATGAGACACAGAGAACTCAGAAAGATAGGGATTTAACAGTTTCCAAAATTGCCTGATCTTCTTCAGTTGCTACTTCTGCCTTAGCTTGATGACTAGAGCCAGAGGGTTCTGGCTTCAACGGGCTTTTGATCAAAACCCGGAAAGGTTCCAAAGCCTGGTTGGCTTCCTCACACAGATTTCTCCTGATTATGCAAACTGGTTCAGGCACACAAGGACCAGGAGTAATCCCAGGTGATTCATACGAGCAATCTTAGCTAACCAACACAGTTCTTCTGGTAAAACTGTACATACAAAATACTTGTAGTGACCTGTTCCAGATCCCACAAATGAAAGAGAAACTATTTACACAAAGTTAATCCTGTAAATTCTAGCAGCATGACTGCAGAGTTAAGCAGCAGAAATAATGTTTTTGTTTTCTTGACTGAACTATTTATAGAATATTATTTGCTTTTCTAGAAATTAGTGTGTTTTATTTCCATACCTGCAAAATCATGAAGTCCTTTTGAGGAAAATACATACTCACTCACATCCTTGAACCTACTGAGCTGAATTAGTCTAAGATTTTGCGGCTTATCACACGCAACGATACCCAGCAAGAAGAGCGCATGATTTGAAGGAGAAATTATCGCAGCCCCAACAGCCATGACGTGCAGAAGGCCAGCTCATCTGTGGCCAAAATGAAGCAAGAAGAGTTACACTGTGCAAAACGTGAGATATCTTCCTAGTATTTACACTGCACAGCCAACCTTGCAAAAACTGGCTCAACAGTTCACCTATGGTGAGTGTCTTTATTTGTATATATGGGTGTGTAACAAATTACTTGTTTTTCATCACCATCCTGGTACACATAAGCCCAGGTTTTGCACCACAGCTGGTACGCTTTCATACCAGTTTCGCAAGGCTTCATGTTGATGACCAAAATGTTTAATACTGGCACTTTGAAGGCTTGGCAAGTGGCACACTTTATTCATACATTCCTTTTTATTTAAAGGTCTCCCCTACCCCTCCCAAACTCTCTAAATGTATTAGCTATCTTTTAGGCATTTCTCTGAGATAGACAAATGAGATCAATGTTTTAGCACCTCTGTTTTACACACTGAGAAGCTGAGAGAAAAAGAGATATTCCATTGTGCCTGGTGCTGTGTAGTCCTGTATGGGGTACAGATGATGCCAATGCATGATAGTGGGGCAGGACATTAAATGCAGAGGTTGGCACCTCTACCGCAGACTGGCAATGGGACAAAGATATTTCACTGCAGGACTCACACATCATGATTCAGTGTCAGTTTCAGTGAATGCAGAAAGGGACAGGCCCTTTGGTATTCTTAGTGACATTTAAGAACAGGAAAGCAAACATTATTGGGACAGAGATTTGGACCAGCAAAGGTCCCCGCTGTAGGAAGAATTTAAAGGTGGTGGATGAGATGGAATAGAGTCTGGTTAAATATGTGTGTAAATAGAAGCAGCTGATTTACAAGGAGGTCCCACACTGATAAGTTTTCTCTTGATGACAGAAAGACACCTTTTCTAACCCAAGTCATAGCTGGATGTGTAAGTGCCATAGAGAGGCATCTCTTGCCTGTGGTGCCATGTCCTGCTGTGAACAATCTGAAGGCAAGATTAGCGGAGAATTGAAGCCTACTGTTTTGATTCAGTAGCATTGATGGACTCATCTGTAAGCTGCAGGCTTAGCTGATGAATAAACACCTACTTAAATTTAGGCCAATACTTAGGTGCTTTGCTGGATAAGAAGCCCAGAAGAGAAGGCCCAGCAGAAATCAGTATTTATTTTGGTATAAATAAAAGCTAGGGCAGGTAAAAAATAAATTTTCCCCCTATTAGCATGAGAGGTTCACAATTCGCTAAAGGAATGATAGGAAAAAAACAGTTGGAGTATTTAGGGATTCTACAGCCATGATGAATATTTTCTTTTTCTTACACATTGAAATTACCTATCTAGCGCTAAAAAAAAACCAAACAAAAAAAACCAAACCCCAAACCGAAAAAACCTACACCTTCCAGCATCCCTGCTCCCAGATTTGGATTCACAATATTAAGCTCCATTTTATTCCAAAGTGCTACAGAAATGTGACATATATAGGTACACAATAGACCAACCTCAGGATTCAGCACGGTCAGTGTGTAGATGCGCACTCTAACACATCAAATGAGAACTGAAAATTATCCACCCTCCCTGTCACAAAAAATTAAGCATCTTTTTGTCTTCTCCTACATGAGATGCCAAAAATAAAGATTGATGGGAACGGGTGAAAATGAGATCTGCTCTAGCTCAACCAGAAACTACAGGATCCATGTGGAATCTCTCAGTAAAATTCTTTGACATGCATCATGCAGCTTCTTCAAATATGAAGCTCACCACCATCCACACTGTGATGTTGAGTTATTTGCCATTTGACCTAATATTTGCCTAACACTTGACCTAAATACACCACAGGACTGTTGCTTTGGCACCACCTACCAAAATCAAATCCTGTTTCTAATAAATAACAATTTTAAAACAGGCTATTACTGCCGCAGAAGAAAATTTGTTAAAACGTTGACTCATGGAGTAGGCTCAATCCCTCTCCTACCCTAGTTTTACACCCACAAAGCTCCATCCATTTTTGCAGAGGTAACTCCTGACTTACTTCAGTTTACGCAAACCAGAATCAGGCCCTGCCCTTGCAAAAATCACATTATTCACTGCTCCCTCTGCTGGCCTCGCAGCACCGCCGGCTTCTGCAGATGCTCGAGTAGGCATATGCAGAGCCCATTTCCAATCCTGCCACAACTAAACATCTGGCAGATGGAATCAGGCATGTGAAAAGAAAAAAAGAAAAAAAGAAAAAAAGAAAAAAAATCCTAAAATCAGTGATATTTTAAAGTACTGGAGAATATATTATAAAAGATGAGGAGAGTTATTTTAAAAGCGAAACTACTTCAGAATGCACAGGTACTTTAATAAAAAGCAGATTTTAAAAAAACCCACATTTAAATTTCAAGATTTTGGAAGGAAGACAGCAAAAGACACAAAGTTGATAACAGGTTATTAAACTTCATCTTACACGAGGAATCTAGACCAAGTCATCAGAGCAAAAAGGTTGCTCCTGTCTGCTGCCTGTCATGTCATATCTGCCGCCCCAAATTTAGGTTTCATGACAGCAAATGTTTATAAAAGTCATGAACAATTGAAAAAGCTAAAATATGCTCTACACAAAAGTATCTTTGGTAAATTCACATCTGCAAAAATCTGTCAGAAGTCTGAACAATCAATACACTGATATTCTAACCCCCTTCAGGAATATCCTATCTAATTCACCTGAATTTTAGTGGTACTCTTGTTTGGCACCAGAATTATTCTGCCACTTTTGATCCTAAGACAGTCTTAATAGATCTTAAAGAGGAGCCATGGCCAGGTTTGACAATATAACAGGAACCTAACCTTTAATCACAGATAAGTTTCCATATATGTTAAATGGTAGAAAAACTTTTTGTTAAGAAAAGTTGTGCCTTTCCTTACAGTGTTTATAGCAAAACAACACTGCTGTAGTTTGTAGTACTGAACAAGAATCAACATATGATTGTGTAGAAATTGCTGAAATCCAAAGTGAAACTAGTCAAGATTAATGAAAGAATAATGATAAAAGGAAATTCTCATTAAATTAGGTTTTTAAATTATTTTTAGGCTCTACTATCCTTGAGTGACACTGGACATAGCAACCAGGGAAGGAAAAAAGAATATAGAACTGAGGAGAACTGAGCTCTTTCTGTGTTCTTGGGTTCAATTTCCAGCTCTACCACAAACCTCTGGTTAAAGCCTCATAGAAGTAGTTTATTATCTTTATTGCTCATGTCTCCATTTTGGAATTGAAGTATTTCCTTTACTATATTTTGTATATTTGGAATATACAAATATATATATATATGTTTGTATATATAATCTATATGTACTATATATACACACATATACACATATATATACTATATATGTATATGACTATATATTTGTGCATATATATTTGCATATATACAACTCTAGCAGAGAGTATAAGAGGCCTTCACAACGACCCCCAGCATGATGATCTAACATGCAGCTTGAGTCTCTAGATGCTATCATATAAATGATACTAATGTTAATTCTATCCCTTGCTTTTTAATTTCATCTTAGCTTTAACTTGCTGAAGTGACCCATCTTAAAGAGCATCTTCCACAAGAGCTGGGGGCACTCACCACTTCCCAGGAGAAACACAGTAACTTGTACAACCAGACACAGTCTCTACAAGGTAAACTGAGATGGTTGAAAGAGATAATAGCGTATCTGTAAGGATTCTGTTCATTCATCCACAAGCACACTCGCATAGGTATATCCTATACGTCAGATTAAAAACAGATCAGGCATTGTTAAAGTGGCATTTAAAAACCTGTTAGCAGTACTTGCCTAAAACAATTCTACCATGGTTCATCACAGCAAATGAAAAATACTTTTGTTTACTTTTACCTCTTCAACAGCTGGGTAAAAAAAACCCACCTTTTTCTGTAGTTCAGCTGAACACTACACTGCCCAGCGATACGTAGAAGGACAGACACCAGCTCATTCTCACCAGAGTAGCCGCACACACAAACTCTACTCCACACCCTCCAAGCGGGTGGGAAGGCTGCCCGCTGTGAGACCTCACTGTTGGCTTCCAGTCCAAAACCAAAGGACAGCAATGAATTGAGACAAAAGTTTTCCAGTCATATTCTTTACACTTACATAGCATGTGAAATAAAAGCTCTGTGTGTGTGTATGTAGGTATCTATATTTAGCCATCTTGTAAAACTGAAGTAGGACACTACCAGTTTAAATTCCACCAAAGTTTTTGGCTGTACGCACCCTGTCTGTTCTCATCTGCATAGCCGCAAAGCTTGGGTAATACCTGACTGTCAGCAAGGTTTACTGTACGTAATACCGCTTCCACAACATTGATACCTGACCCAACACAGAATCATGATACCACCCAGTACCACAAAACCACTATGTGTATAGGACAAGGAACAATTAGGATTTCAGGGGGCCTTGGGTGTAATCAGAGATCTCTCTTCCATTTCTAACCCTCATTTTTCCAGCTGCTCTGATGTTACTGAGGGCCAGAACCCTAGTGCTTTCCTTCACGGCACCTGCAGTTCAGCGGGTGGCAGGAGAGTTGGCAATTCTCCTTCTTCTCCCATTCCTCTGTAAGAACAGGCTATCCAGCACAGTTCAACCTTCCCCCTCACCCATCCCAGACTCACAGACCTCCCATGCACAGGAACTCTGCTCTGCTCTTGCTCTTTTCCTGGGCAGGAGGAGAACAGCCAGCTGAGGAGCAAGTATGGAAGCACGAGTTCCTTCCAGCATTCCCACTGCTCGACACTGAAGTGCCGTGCAAATACCACTCCCCAGTTCTGCAAAGAATCAGGATTGCCCATACTTGGTTGAACAGAAGTCTAGGTTAATTAATATTATGAAAGTATCAACACCTAATAACTTTGGCAATCTGTACCTAGAAAATTAGCAACAATATATTACCCATGACTGGGAATTTGTTTCAAACCTATACCACCGTTCATGGGAGTCTTGACTGCTACTTGACTACACTATAGCGACTCATGTAGCAGCTCATATCCATTACAATGATGAAAACTTGGCTGCACTTGACCCATAATGCTTGGTTCTGATGATATGAATGTAACACTGAAAGATGAAGACTAGCCCACGTGAAAGTAAATGTCAGGAATACTTAGTGTAAACCCTAAAGGTCTGGTTAAAATACTGACTGTGTTGTCACTGAAGCAGTTATCATAAGTAAGATTTGGCAACGCTTTATTTCTACCACATATCTGTTGGATAGGCTACTGGATGAGACGGAGGATGCTTAGACATAGTATTAACATGAACATTGCTAGACCCTTGATCAAACAACTTTACTAGGGCAATCCATGCACGTAACTCTGAGTACAGTGGCAGAGGAAAATAGACATCTAAAGGCTGCATCAGCAACATCTATTCCAGCGTTCTGATTTTTACAACTTTGGCTGTAACTATTCTTAAAACCAAACACTTCCACTTAAAACCAAATAAAGGCAACAGACCAGGACAATAAAAACACCATGTTCCATTAAGAAGCAAGCAGCAACCGACACCAAGGAAAACATTATAGTGCACTTGCATTTTACAAAAAACAGGAGACTGTTGGAGAATGGTTGTTTTCTTCATTAGGTTTTTCGTACTACCAAATACGAAACTCTCACTCACTAAGCTGTGCCATGCACTACCTAAACCTGCAAGGTACCAACACTGCAAAAGCAGGTTTTAACTATAAATGCTACATTATTACTAAATGATTTATTACACCCTTGAACTGCTAACAAGACAATAGTTTGATTCTACTTAACTGACCAGCTGCTGACCAGCTACCAAAACAAAAATCCTACGTCTATGTGTCTCCTGAGTTATGTAGAAGTCTTGAACTTCTGGATACAACTTAGCGCTATAATGAGCCACTCCAAAAACCCAGATGCAGTCCAAGCAAGTATTCACACCCCCTGGTGCCGGTCCCACTGACTGCTGGATTGGCAACTTTTGGAGCTAAGATCCCCTTCTCTGTTTGTCACAGTGTCAGTCTTACTAGAAGTTCTTCTAAACAGTTAACAAACGTAAAGCATAATAAAACTAAGGTTTAGCCCTAATTTGATGTTGTAGAACAGCATTGCTTGCATATGTTATACAACATACAACCAATTCAACAGCCTCCGATATAAATATCAGCTACTCACATATTAACCTAGCACAAGCACTTTGTGGCTGCTGAGAACAGCTCTGAGCCATGACCAGGATATCCAAGCCCTAGGTGGAGTGAAACTATGGAATATTTAGATTAGATTTCTTCTGAATTTATTTCAGATGTCCTACAGTTGTCATCTATGTGCTTCTTAAGGGATCTTAAATTGCCACACCTTTGCCTGCCTCACGCAGTCATCTAGTGTTTAACTGAGGAATAAAGAGGTCAGAATAAGGTAGCTTCCTAGGTTCAGCACAAGGCTTTACCACAGTCTCCCCCTATAAAACGTACAGTATTTCTGCTGTCCATGCTGAAAATAAATTAAGCTATCTTTTTCTCAAATTTTCAAAAGTACCTTTGAGTGGAGATCCAATGTTTTCCATAGGTTTTATACTTTTAAATTAGAGACGGGAAAAAACCCATTTTTGGCTAGTGAGTCAATTCTGGATATGCACAGACAGAGTGAAATTATTTTGTGATGTAACTGATAAGGAAAGTTAATCACTAGATAGAAATTGGTCGGAAAATAGATTTAAATGGCAGAGCAATATAAATTGCCTTATTTGGCTGCCACTGGCAATGCAACAAAAGTAGCACTCCTAAGATGCAGAAGAGATGTTTATAGCAGGGAAAACAACACAGAGACAGACATGCTGAGGTCTCTTTATCTGATAACTTCGTGGTAATTGCCTTTCATGCCCTGTGGCATGTAGGATGCACTAATTTGGCATTCAGTGAGTACAGCAAAGAAGCATAATGCAAACAAAGAAGAGTCAAACTCTACACTATTGCTTTACCTTGCTAAATTACCAAGGCACAGCCAAGTTTGTATCATCACAAAGCCTAAGGTAGACCTTTCTATGGGCCAACATCATTCTCTTCCTAGAGTCCAGTCTCATTTCCATCCTTGTAACCCATCTGATTTCACCAGTTCTTTCTGACCAGCTCTGCTGTGAAGTCTTGTTCTCTTTGCTGGCTGAGATTTTGCCCCTGGGTTGAATCCCAACTGAGTGGTTACAGGCATTTCTTCTCCTTACCCAACTGTCTGCTGACTTCTCCTATATTGAACATAGGGAACCTTCAAAAACTGTTTCTGCCAAAATCAACCTGAATTTTGCCTCTGATTTTACTGAGTTTAGAGATTGTCTCTATCACCCATTCCTGTCTCTTCACCAGCTACTGCATAGAAGCAAAGTCATCAGTACTACTGAGCATAACTCAGTTCCCAGACACCTTCTTCTGTCAAACAGGTTTTTAAAATATTCTTAATTTACATTTTGGGGTTTTCTCCTGTACTTTTTATACTGGCAGTGTCTGGCCTCTGAAAAACCACATACAGCTGTGAGTACAGGTGTTACCTCTTTCTCATAAAAGCTGACCCCAAAGACAGCGAGCACCTACTTTACAGTCACTCATTCAGCATCCAGACTCATCACTTCATACAGTTTATTTGTGGGTGAAGCATACTAAGGACAACAAGAATGAAAGAAGAATGGACTACAGTACACATACAGGCATACGTACATACAAATGTGGCGTATGCTCCCTAATGTTTATTATTTGCTGTTTATAATCTTGTCACACCCGTGGTCCCCAGACCCATTATAAAAAATCTTATCAGTGTACTGTTCCACACAGGCAGTCTTTTTCACAAAGATTAGACAGCAGATGCCAGAGTGAGATTTTGTATTAATAACATACTGAGGCAATAATTAGTAATAAATTGATCCTTGATATCCTTATGAATTTGCTAGTAGAGGCCAGGATTCACCCCTATGGAAGGTAAATTAGCTCCCATTTCATTCAGTACAAGTTGTACACATTTCTGTAAGGGCGAGTTGAATGCAGAGGGTTTGGTGGTTATTGTTACAGCAAATCAAGTAAGATGCAAAAAGAAATGGTTGGCGAGGGGCAAAGATAAAGTCCAAGGTCTAAATGCCAGGTTTGCATGTATGCCAGCTGCTCTGCAGCACAGGAGAGAGAGAGGCAAACAAATACTTACCAGGTTTAATTTCCAGCAGCTTCAGCCTGGAATCCTCAGGGGGATGCAAACGCCTCTTTTTGCGCCAGCAACGTGCTGGGTACGTGTACAGCTGACCTGGGGCCAGGCCTGAAGATTAAAGGCAAAAAATAAATGTAATCACATTTCAGTTTGTAAACCACAAGCACTGTCTCTAGCATCTTTGTTCTTGCCCTTCCAGCCTCTCCTTGTTGTAGGGTTCAATCCTGCAAATAGTGAGGTAGAACTATGCACTCAAGGGATTCAGTGCTCTTGAAGCTCCTCAGCACCTCTTGAGATCAGGCCCACAGAGAATCTAGGTCTCACTTATAGACTTCACTCAGCTCACTGAAACCAGAGCTGCACATAAATAATTTGTGATTTCTTCAGGGTAAATAGAATTTCAGACTCTCCTGGGTCACAGGGGCGATGCCTCCTCCACGGGCAGAGAAGGCCCCTTGGGAGAGAAGATACGAAGCTCCCACACGCAAATCATAAGGCCCTGATGCACAGAGCAGCTCAGGAAACTTGTGTCTTCCAAGTGGGAGCAAACCAAGATCCACGAGGTCTGGCTATTTGGACTCTGAATTTTTGCTTAAATTCTGGACTTCTGTTTAAAGACAGATTGTTCATTCTGGTTGTTACCTACTCATATCAACATCCTGAATGAATGAAGGAGGAGTTACAGCAGTAATGTTTATATTACTGCATGCTCCATTGAATCACATTGGGCCCCGCTGGCTTCTGAGCTGCCCTGACTCTCCTGACAGACACTCCTTAGCCAACGTTCAAGCTACGCTTTGCTCTCTTGTACTCAGAACACAGCAGGGCTTCGTGAATGCATCACTACTAGGGGCACAGAAACACACTGCCAAGGGCTTCAAAGTATCCTCAACTGCCCCAGATACTCATGACACACAGAAATACCCAGCAAGACACAGAAAAGTTGGACGAATGTCATTCTCTCCCCTGCCCTCTCCGTCCACCAATCCTGCTTTAGCTCTTCTGTTCTTCTGCCGTTGCTGTTAGTCTTGAAGGGGGTACAGAGCGCAATTCCAGACTCATTGCCCTTAGAAAACAGGTAAGACCATATAAGACAGAGGGCAGGAGTGGTGTTACCATCTCTGACACTGTACCAATAGTGAACAGCTGGACATCAAGGCGGTGCCAGTAAAGCAGAACAGCTCAAGGGCAGCAGGATGGCCCAAGTTCTCAGCCATCCCTTCTGAAGCAGCCAGGAAAGGGTACCAGCTTGGGAACAAAACTGACTCACTGAACCAATAAGGATAATGAAAAAAACAATATCTTGTTGCGCGGGGCGGGGCG
>VYZM01016296.1:152270-193450 GCA_013398915.1 Dromas ardeola | reverse complement strand
CGGGGGGAGACAAAGAAAGCCACCACAAGAAAATTATTCACCTTAAGAGAATGGGCTAATCAAATTCTGCAAGTGAAGCCTAAGCTTCTGGTTTGAAATATTTCAACTGTTGGGAATGACAGTTCAGACCCCAGCACTTTCCATCTACTTCCAGGGCCTTGGTGCATAAACAGAGCATCTGCAGCACACTGCCTGGGTATGGCTGAGCACTGGAGTATTCACAGCAAACCTGGCTGTTCCAGGGCACAGAATGCTACTGAACTGGGGCTTTTCACACTCTTCTTTTACTGCTGCACAGCTTGCTGGGCATTATGCTCACCCCAAGAAGGATACATTTCAGAGCAGGGCACTTGGGACTGGTTTGGGAATAAAAATGTCAATAACTAGCACTTCCGCAGTGTTTGGACACGCTTCTTCATGGCACTTTGCAAACATTAGCCACTGCAAACAATTGCTATTATGATGAGGTGGATTGTGCCTGGCTCTGATGTGAGTCATTAAAGAGGCGGAGGCAAGAAGCCTCACCCTTTCATGGCAGGTCCTGTGCAAGAACTCACTCACAACACTGAAATGGCAGTCGCTAGACCAAAGCAATGGGATAGAGAATCATCCCTCCATTGGACAGGCCTCCACAGAGGAGTCATTTGAATGTAAGAAAACCCACAGCTTTGAGCATTTGTCGCAGACAGAGAGAGGCAAGGATCTACTGCAGTTTTGGGGGAGTATCTGTTAATGTGGGCTCAATTATTGAGTGCTCTTATATGATTAGCAGTTCTGGATTCAGACAGGACAGTGAAAGGCAAACACAAATGCTGAAAGCCCAACAAGAAACAAAGCAGGTATCCTTGAAAAGACAGAGGTGGGAAAGCCTCCTCCCTAGAGGACCTACAGCCCACTCCAGGTGGCAGATAGATCAATAAGAGACGGATGATCCAACATCCATCTCTGCACCCCTTGAGGTAAGCTCTCTGTTCCTATTCACAATACTCTTGCTCATTAATACGCAGCCACCCAGTGAATTTGAAATATATACCAGACCTTCACTCGATCCAAACCAATAAAATGCTACCTTCAGTTCACCTTGACCCCCTCTGTCACTGCCCTGGCTCACATGAAGTGTGGATCTTTGGTTTACACAGAAGACGGGCAGCGAGGAAAGGATGAGTTCTGAACTTTGAATCTAGCCCCTCCACAGCTGATCTTGCAGTGCATATGGAAATAATGCATATACAGGTCTTACTGTCTTCTGTCCTGTCTCAGTTGACTCTCCGTCTGGTGCCTTATAGGGCAACCAGATAAGGTTCCAACCATTTGCTTATAGAGGAAATAGCAGAACCTGCAGTGAGTTATGTTGTTTATCTCATTAGTGTAGGAGAGCCATAACTCAAAGCTTGTGTGAAAGGCCGGGGGAGGAGGGGAAAAGGAGGAGGGAGTTATGTGCAGTATTGTGTGAAATTAACCCTGAACTGTTTATCATGAGATGCATTTTTCTGACTCCTTTAACAAAGAGGACAGCAAGAAACCAGGTTAATATGCTGAGATCCTGACTCTCCTCTCTGTTTTTCAAGCCTTCTGTAGGTGAAAAGAGGTTCTGGAGCTTTGCCATTTGTCTTTATACAGTTTTTCAGGTTAGGGGTAGTAAATGGCAGTGAACACAGCACACAAGACAGACACCAGGGTGGTTGGCAGGGAATTTTCAGAGACCTTCAGTACAGGCATAAGAGCATTGTGTACAGACTGAAATCAGGCATGCAAAAACTGTAGAGGGATACTTTGACCCACCATAATACTACAAGAAATAGAGGATGCAAAGAGACCCAAGGGAGCACTAAATGGCCTAATAAAAATCAAGAAAGAGGAGAGCAAATATGGGGGAGGAGGGGGGCTTCATTTCGCACTGATTATTCTAATTCAGAATAACAAAGGCATCAGATTTGGTGGCCGATGCAGATGCAGGAAGCTTGTTTCACTTAAGACTCTCTGTGAAGAAAGTTCCACCATTAGTATTGCCCTGCAGACCTGCAGGAGAAATGCCACTGATCCTCTTTTACAGGGTAAGTTGCCAAAGAGTTCACTATCAGAAGTGAGGAAAGAAAGATTTGCACAGTGAATTTGCTCAAGGTAGCCCAGACAGCTTGTGGCTGAGAAAGGCAAAGCGTTAAGTCCTCTTGGTTCTGGTGTGATGCCGTAACACTGTTAACGATGATTTCTTCCGTAAGCGCAGAGACACCAATTAGACCCATACCAGAAGATTACCTACGTCTATCTTTGTAGCAGATGCTCTTGCCAAAACATTACTTGTGGATATAGTGGATGTATACCTGCTTATGACTGTGTTCGAAACGATAAAAATAGCAGCACCTTACTTATAACCAGACGCTATAAGAACAGAATTCCTTGGGTAAACAGATTAGCAAGCAAAAAAAAAAAAAAAAAAAAAAAACAAAANAAAAAAAAAAAAAGGAAAGCTAGTTTTGCCAAAGCATAATCTCTTAGGAATGGGGAATTTTCAGTTAAAACAAAAACCCAACTGTGGTCATGAAGCAACCTACAAAAGAAGGGTTAGCCCAGAACCTCAGACAACTCACATCTTGTAAACCACATTCAGTGGTTCCAGATTACCCCAGTAGTTTTGGCAGCTGAAACATTCCCAGGGTATTTTTAATGCTGATAAAACACCTGTTGTCTCCTGCACCAGAAGTGGCTGCATTTTACTACAGAGTGAGTTTTCTGATAGTACTGCAAGACAATAATAAATCTACTTTGTATACTTTAGGAACAGGAGCAGCGCTCAGGAAAGGGAGAGGGATAGTTTCAGCTAAGTACTCTTCAGAGGTGGCAATTGCTTTCTTAGTCTGCCCCCAGGAGGGGAGGGAAATTTCCTATGCATTCCTCCCACTTCATCTCCTGCAAGCTGGCCAGTGGAGGAGGTAAGAGCAGGCTGCACCTTCCCGTAATTCCAGATCTGGAGTTTTGTGGGATTTTTCAGTATGGTTTACACGAACTGGCATGTGTTTATACACACACATGCATGTCATCCTTCCAGTGCCTGTGCACCCTAGATCCCTCCCTGCCTGGATTCTCTGGTCGGCACTGAAAAAAAAAAATAGAAGCCCAGTTTGGTGCTGTCAAAAAATCTGTTCCCTGAGATAATGGAGGGTCAGATGCTGAGGCATACTCTAACAAAATTCCCACCGGAGTCCAGGAGGACTTCTATCTGAGTCACATCTCCAGTCTTTGAACTGGTGACTGTCCTTTGACTTTCAAACAAAGATTTCAGATGGATTTACCCTAACAAAGGAAAGACTGACCAAAGTCTACAAAAATAACAGTGCTCTTTTCCCTTGAGTTTCACTGAGCTTTGGAACAGGCATTAGCCAAAACTCGTTAAGGATATACACCAACTTCTTTCTGCATCTGAGGAAACTGCAGCTCCAGAACTGATATCAAAGTAACTTGTCCTATATTTTACCTTGGCTTTATATCCTTCCCAATATAATTCCTTATTTTCAGCATTCATCTGAGAAACTGCCACCTCCACCCTGAAGATAATTCCAGTCCTGCTTAGAGCAGGGCATTGTGCCTTCTGCTACAGACTGGGATCAATAGCATTAAAAGAGCTCCAATGATGCAGCCTTAGAAACTACCATGTCAGGCACTTCTGTGGGTAGAGAGAGAATAATTAGGATGCGCTCTCTGCAGTTACCAAAGGAAATCCCCTGCAGGCACAGAGGTTTAGGCAGCTTCTCTTCTGTGTGGCCTGTAGCAGGTTAGAGCTCCTATTAATTAAACCCCATGAGGGCTCAGTGGCCAGCCCTCCATACATGCACATGCATACACAGACACAACGCTACCAACCTGGTCCCCTGTGCCTCTTCTCCATCCAGATGTAGCAGTTGTTCTGAGCTACCCCAGTTTGTGAATCCAGGAAAGGAAGGCGGACGCTTCGCTCGGCACACAGCCGAGAGTTGTAGCTGCGACAGTGCTCAATTGCTTCTTTGTAGAACTGGTCCCCAAGTCTGCCAAAAGAGACAGGGCAGAGAGTAAGAAATATTGCATTGCCCCCTCAAACAAGACTAGGAAAAACGGGACATAAGATTGGTTCAAAAATGGACTAGCAGAAAAACTTTCCCTGAACATATGCAAAGCTTGCCGACACAGGACACTGCTGAAGCAGATCATGCAGAAAGTGCCACCAAAAGATCAGACTCTCAGCAACTGGACACAGATCTTTTCAGCAGTGGAATAGCTACTGTATGAGCAAATGATGCAACCACACTGGCCCATGACCCTGGGTCAGGCAACATATACACCACAGTGACCTCATTCCATTGTTTCTCTTCCCTCGTAGTTTGTCCAGTCAATTTGGCAAACCAGTCATTTCAATCCTATATTACAGCAACTCCTGCAGTACATTTTGAACAATGAGAAAACAAGCCAAGTTTAGGAGAACTTCACTTCAGCATTTCTGGTGTCAGAAAGCCCATAAGAGCAAAGGACACAGTCCTCGTATTGTGTGCTTCTGAGGCATGAAAACACACCCCTTAACAACTAGGGCCATGTCTCCAATGGTCAGACTAGACATTTTGTCATAACCCATCCAGAGTTTTCCACAGTCAAGCCTGAGGCACCAACAGCAGCAGGCTACAACAGTGACCAGTAAGATCCAGCATGGAAAATGCTGCTTTCCTCTGGAGCCCAGTGGGAGGAAGAGTTCTAAAGACAATGTCACTTATTTAATAAATAACTATTTGTACAAAAATTCTGTAGAATCTTCATCTTCCCTTGAGAAAGGTTTAAAACTCTGCCTGCTGGAGATTACCAAAATCCTCCCTCCAAATTTTTCTAAACAGGGAAAAGCATCAAAGTAGGGCTACCCTCAGGACACAAAGCAACTGTCACGCTGGAGCATTGCAAAGTAGGTGGGCCACACTGCGGAACCTCATTCTTGATCTATTGTCAAGGTGAAATTCAGTCGTGACATAAATAAGCTCCCCATTAGGGGTAAGTTCATTAGAAAATAGGAGTAGAGTGATGTATAGCATAACTTGCTCTGACTCTGATATTCATTAGTGTGCAAAAAGAGTATAGCATGCACAGCAAGGGAGCCAAAGGGATGCACACACAGAGATAAAAGAGGCTCCCTTTCCTGTTCTATTAGTTGTTTTCCCTGCTACACTCTTCCATAGGCACAACTGGCATTTTAAAAGTATACTCCTTTTGCACACCTCTGAATGTCAAATCAGTGCAAATTGCTTTGTTTCGCCATCTGTGTCTTTTTTCTGACTCACGTCTTTTAAGTGATTCCTTGGTTGCACCTTATGACTTAGCTGGGAGCCATACTCTTTTCCCCTGGGCTGTACTGGCCCAGTATCCTCCCACTGACATGGGCCAACAGCAGAGGCTCAGGGAAGAACAGAAGAGCAGGGCAAATATAGAGGAAAGCACCTCTAGTTTCCCCTTCTCACTTCTGATGTTCAGAATTTCCCCAAGTCTCAGGTTACCCCATGGTAGGAATATTATATTTAATAGACTTTGATGAATCTTTCTTCCATGAATTTATCCAACCAACTCTTCAACCCACTTATTTTTTTTATACCTAAAACGTTGTGGGGTGATGAGTTCCACAGCTGAATTATGATTCATGTGAAAAAAACATTTCCTTATGCTTGTTTCAAACCATATCTCAATTTACAATTCCAAGTCCGTAAGTCTCTCACAACGCTTCCACCAGGTCATTTCTCTAATGAGCAGAGGGTATCCAGCGTGCTGAGTCCCTGGATGTGGAACAAGCACCGTGGCTGGATGCTGGAGCCCACCAGCTTCCTGCTGCTTTCTGACACTCTGACCTCAGCCACTGCATTTCGGAGTGTCCCCCGCGGAGAGAAGGGGGCAGTTCTCCACAAGCAGGAATTGCACACAGGAGCCAGTACATCCTTTGGCTACAGAGACTTTCTAAGGGTTATTCAGCAGTTTGGTGCAGCAGCGAACATCTGTGTGAACGTGGTGTCTCATAGCCCTGTTCCTCGCCCGCTGACCACCAGGTCCTGGGCAGTAGCTGTTGTGGGGATCTTTGCAGGGCAGCTAAAGGAGAGAGCTCTGGACTGTACAAGTGAGTGGAGGGCAGAGCTGTGGGCAAAGCATGAACAGCGGGATCCCTCCGGACACTGAATCCCCTGCAATGACCTCAAACCCCTTTTTCCATAAAAAGGCTGGGGGGGGTGGGGAATGGGAGCAGAGGAGAAAGGACAAGATAAGCTGCACTACTATACAAAGAATGTGACTAGGAAGAAATGAAAGCTTATTAAAAGCTGTAATTAAAGTTGTACACTTGTGTAATCAAAGTCAGTAACAAGGAGACTCCAGTTGATCAAAGATTAACAGCTCTTTCACAAACACTTGAGCTTCCACAGAACTATGTCAGATTCCCCCTATATTAAGCCAGGGATGCTCACTAACTCCAAGGAGTTTTCTTGAAGGAAGCGCACAGCTGTGTGACTACAAACTGCCATCACTGCATAGGTTTTCTTTATGCTAAAAATTACTCCAGTCACTAGAATATGCACACCACAAAGCATCTGTATTAACAAAAACATCACAGCAACCCAGATGTAGCATCTAGCTGGAGATTACCTCAGTTTCCACCTTCTTCTAAGACTAAAAATAACTATAAATCTTAGAATGTTAGATATTTGGCTTTAAATGACACTGTAAAGTAGGTTGTAATACTAAATATCAGATTTTTTTAAGAGGGAGAAAAGCGTTTTTGAGATCCTAATAGCAGAGAAGCTACCAAGTTAACAGGTCACATTCACTCTTGACACAATCTTGTAGTCTAGCCGTTTCATTAAATTTATTCTAAAGATTTTAAATATGCATCTTTTGCCTTAAAGAAAAATAATAATTTAGGAGAAGCATTTAGTCACCTCCATACTTTAAGAAAGCTTGCCTTGGCTCCACTACAGCAAGCATGATCAAAAACCCCAGCCCCTAAGTATTCACTGGAAAGGTATTCAGGTACGGGGACCTTGAAGGCTTGCCCTGACTTCAATTATAAATGGAAGTTTTTAAAAAGTGACAAATAGTCAAATATAGAAAAGTAAAGAAACCACCTTTTCTTATGAAAGCCATATCTCAGTGGAAAACAGCTTCCCTGCAATTACTTTGGGGTGGTTGGGTGTTTTGTTTTACCATTAATCTTCACTGGAGTGACTTTGACTCATTCCAAATTTCAGTTAGTATTCTTTAAGGAACTTCAGAGATATTTTTTTTATGTGTTTTCAGTGCTACATATACAAACACAGCATATTTTTTCTTATGCAGGAAAACCAGAAAGCATTACTAGAATTGAGGCAAAAAGAGGGAAAGTGTGGTCCTATTGTGCTCATCACTGTGGAGTCACGGAGGTGGGACAACTCCCAGCCCTCTCCCAGGAGGTTTACATCGGAGCTGGAGAACAGACAAGGGCGGGATAAGACTGGAGAGTGCCTGAGCTCGAATAGATCGGCTGAGTTTGAGCAAGAGAGATGCATGAACAGAAAAAAATAAGTGGACAACATTAATAGTAAAAAGTGTATCATATGACAGAAAGATTAATTATCTGATGTTACATGCTTCATAATTTTCCCAAGCTGTGTTGCTATGGAAGACTTACACTTCATCTCCTGAAAAAATATCTGTAAAAACTATGGGGAATTTCTGCATTATTTCTATGAAAAGTATGTATGAGTCAGTGCTGTGCTGTGACTGACTGCAAGGGTCGATTCTTCCCTTTGGACACAGGAGTGAAAGGTCACACAGACTTGTCTAGATTGATATTAATGACACAAAATCATCAGCATATGCATAGATTTCAAAGATGCTGGAGAAAAAAAATCAAGGAAGGCAAATCCTACTGAAAGCAGCACAACTGGAAATACAGAATAAAGTTGTCAGCACACTGCGAAAAGCAGGCAGCCCCTCAGCGCAGGGCCACAGGTGAAATCCCAGATGCTTGGGACAGGCAGGCCGGTGACACTGCTGGCATACGTGCAGGCTTTGTATTTACGTTCCAGCCTGAGGACACTAAAATAACCTGGTTCTGGCTGACTCATAAAAGCTCCCTGGCTTGGAAAGAACAACCTATGCTATTACAATCTTCTGCAAGGCTGCATAGGAGGAGTATATGTCTAGTAGGAGTTAGAGGCTCTTTCTTGGTGAAAAAGGGCGAGACTGAAACTAAACAGCCGGCTCGGAGCAGCGGAAGCGCACGTGAACGGGGAGGTGAGCGCTCTGAAAGCCCCACCAGCCCCGCGGGTCCTGGGATAGCAATGTGAGGCAGGTGCAATTCTATACAGGCGTGCAGGTAGTCACTGGCATGAGGGCATACACCAGGATGGAGGATCAGACGGTGTGACTTTCATGAGGTCACTGTTCTTTTAAGCATTAAGTAACTGAGATTTCCTATCATGGAATCAGGTCAGCTAATAACAAAGTCAGGGGAGAACAACCCTTCCCTTCTCTCAACCTTCGCCTGCCTGCTCTAACTAGACCATAAGATTCCTGAGAAGACTCCTACTTACTACTTTTCTGTACAGTACCTAGTGCCACAACTCCTCTGTCTAGGCATGCCTTAAATGAAAAAAAAACAACAAGAACTGGTCTGGCTTATGAGCCCATGAGTTAGCAACAAGGACCAAGAATTGGCTTCACTCCAGCTGCTTCAGGAAGTTCATTTCTCTGCTGACAAGGGATCCTGATGGGCCCTGAAAGCAGCAGAGCAGCTCTTTACCACTACTTTCCAGCCCATCCTGCAAAGTCCCAGCTATTCGAGTGCACTACACCTTTACGAAAGCTACAAAATGGGCAGAATCTAGCACACCCCTCCTGAAGTGCCTATCACATTTCAGGTGAAGATCCAGAGAAGGAGGGCACTCACTGAAGACATATAAACAGCAAAGCTCAACCATGATTGCAGGTCCACATCATCCCTGGAAAACTTATATAAGAAAGAACCAGTTCTCTTTAAGTGCAGGTCTGAAATTTACACGAGATCCTCTGAGTATGAATCCAGATTGTCTCCAGTTCCTGAGGCCAGGCCTCTTTCTAGTCATTTCACTCTAAAACCATGCTCACTACATGACTAGGCAAGTAAAAAGCTGATAGCACAGAAAGAAATGACTAATCGTGTAACAGAAAGCAACAGACTTTTCCTTCTGAAGTTTGCAATGGTCCCCAGCCATAATCAAAATGTAGGACTTGCTCTCCTCAAGACCATGGAGTTTTCATTTACTATACTTTTAGCCTCTAGTCTTACATTTTACATCATTTGATACTGTGAGGAACACTGAGGACAACTGGAAAAGACATTTTAAATCAGAAATTGTTCTTCAGCAGCACTGCCACCCAGTCTCAAACTGGGCAAGATCTGAGAAGTAGTGCGAAACAAGTGATGCAACACAGCTTCAGAAGAGGCTCTACACTCTCCTTTTGGAGATATTCATGAATGAGTCTGGAAATGAAGCACTAGTTGGGTCTTGGGCCTTCTCACAAAGATGGACAGAGACTAAGAAATCATGCAGACGCTATCTGAACTATCAGCTGCCTGCAACACTGCAGACCAAGAGGTACAGCTTGACCAACTGCATGTCTTTGCAATTGCTGATAGAACTGCACAGAGCTAGCTACACTCATTCCTTTCCAGCAGATCCCAGGAGGCCCCTGACAGGCAGCTGCTCCTCCTCTCCATGAGCCTTGACATGAAGAATGCCACAGGGCTCAGTTCTTCCTCCACTTCTATTTAATATCTATGCAAAACCTCCAGGGAATATGATGAAGTATATGGGCAGCAATGCCAGCCATTACGTTGTTGACATGCAGCTTTATGTATGTTTTCCCCCTCATGCAGACGGCACTCTCCCAAATCTCTCAGTGTTGAAAGCATGGATAGCATGGTTGGCAGAGGCTGAAATCAGAAGAGATAGTAGTGAGGCTGGCTGGAAGTGGGAAACGTTACAAACTATGAGCTGTCGTTGTATACAATTCAAAGACAGACAAGAATGTGGACAATTAATAGACACAATCATCAAAAGGACCTTCCTCTCTATCTCTCTTTCTCTCCATGACCATCCTCACCCCCCAGCCTCCAGTCAGCATAATTCTCGCAGTGGTCTGGCCACGCTTATATCTCTTTTTCACATTTGGGCTGGCCTACTATGACTCTCTACCTTAGACTAGACAAGCAACGAAGACAGAGCTAGCTGCAAAACTGTGGCACCTACCCTATCACAAAGCAAGTCAAAGAGATCAGCAGTTCCCAGCCTGTCCTCATCCCTTTTCCTCACATACTCTGAACCACTGGTTTTCACAAAGGGCACACTGGGCTAGGTTCAAGCTCCTTGAACAGCTGCTTCTGCTTTCTAGACCCAGAGCAGCAGATGCAACTGGAAACCTGTGCTTAACAGAGCCCAGTATCACCAGACTCCTGCAGAGCCTTCGGACAGCAGACCCCCAGATCCAGAGCATCTTCCCGGAAGACATAAAGTATTCTGCTCTGCTCATCCTCACATTACATTGCAGGATGCTAACACAACATTCATCAAAAGATTGAAGCAAAGGAAAATATGACATATTTCAGAGTATCAGACCACTATTAAGCATTAAACGACAAAGACCTGGCTGGGGCCCCCCTTTGGCTGTACCCTCTGGAACTTCCAGTCTATAGGCAGCTCCTAAATGGTATAATCATGCACCTTTTGCAACTGCAGAGAGGTAGGATATTGAGACTCAATAGAAATACAGAACGGCTTTCCTGATGTTAGGTGAAGCGTAACAAATTGCTCAAAATCCTACCACAAACTCCAAGGGCAAGCCAGAAAGTGTAGGAATGTGCAGATTCAGTTTTCTCATAATGGTCAGTTGCATCTGTCTCTGCACGACAACTTCTAATGATGTAAGGGGTGTGAACGTGAGCAAAGGCAAAACAGGATTTCCAGATGGGCTACAGAATGACTCAAACTTTATGGGCTTTCAGTTTTTTAACATGAACTTGGCAGCTTTGTAAAGACTCACAAACACATGTCTATCCTAGACTCTCCAAGAGCCAGAGTCATTGAGACATCTACTTCATTTCAATACATATTGAACAATTTCACCTGATGGACAAAAAGAGGCCTGTATAACTTTCCCCAGCATGGGAGTCAGAGAAAAAATACGGCTAGCAGAACTGTTTCAGTAGTAGATACACAGTACACAAACCGAACCACAAAGCGGTAAACAGCTGCAAGCAGAGACAGCATTGCTGGAGCAGCAATGATTGAAGCTTAAATGAAAGGAAATGTTTGCAAGGAGAGTTAATGCCTTTCATTGGAAGAACTCATACAGCCAGGTCAAAATAGACAAGCTTTCAAGCACTTGTTCAAAAGTACTGTGCCAGGTGCATAGACTGTATATGGTGCGAGAAATTAGGAGCCATCAGAGAGCTGATGACAAGTTCCTGAGTCAGCACTGGCACAGCCCAGACATTGCAGCAGTCAAGGAGATGCCCTGAGCTATGAGTCTAGGTTGAATCCTAGATCAGTGAAAGAGCAATGTGAGATTTTCCAGCACCCTCCTCAGAGCACACAGCATTATCCCATCCCCTATGTGTAGAAGGGCAAAGGAATCCCCTTTTGTCAGGTATTTATCAGCAGACTTCCCCTGGTGGGTTGGAAATCCCTACTGGCTATTTGTGGCCAGATTCAACAGGCTTCTCACTGCTTGAATCATGGTGTGATGCTGAATCATAACAGAGAACCCAGCCTCATAGAGTGAGCAAAATTCACTACTCTGGAAACAGTCTTAGACTGCAATTTAATCCAGTGTGAAACTACAAGTATCATCTCATGCAAAAGTCTTTCTCTGAAGAAAAATGACAAAAAGTAGGCATAGCTTACAATTTGGGGAAAATTGATCTGATTAGCCCCACCCTCACAAGTACAGTGGAAGTATGAGAGCTCTGCCAGCATTTCCATTTAAAGAAAAGAAATAGCAGCACAAGTTAAAACTGCCAAGAAGAGTATGGTACCTCAGGGTATTTCGCTGACAGCAGCCTGCAGGCCAAATCTGGCTTTCAGGGTCAAGAGCTGCTGCCATCTTTGTGAAGGAAGAAGGACTTCAGCTAGAGGTGTTCCTCTTCCTGCAGCTGTGCCTGGCCTTGCACAAGGCCTGCAGCAACATTCCCAGCTCTCAAAGCCAAAAAAGTGGGATCACTATATCCGTCTTAGCAGTCAACATGTAGAGTTGTTGGCTAGATACAAGAGATATCTGTGTATGGTACATGATGATGTGTGCTTAGGTGACGTATCTCAGAAAATTAATTTCTCGGCACCATTTAAATATACTCGACTGTGAACAATTATACTATGGTCCTTTGGTAATTTGTCCACTTCTCTTTCTACTTTTCCCCCATTTCCATGGAGAGGTAACAGCAGCAGTTTCCATGCCATACACTAGGCTATCTAAGGTGTTTCCAGAGACAGACGTTGCATACAATCTCTACTAGACTCAGCACAGTGACCAATTAGGTTAATCTCAGAGGCAGAATCCTTGGGGATATCTCAGAGCATCTATTCTTGCTCAGGCCAGGGTTTCCGTTTTAAAGAGATGCAGCAGCATCCAATTAAATGAACAACAGGTGCGAAAGGTAAAAACCTAGACCTCTTCTGTATCTGAGGACAGCAGTCAGAATTCAGCTTGGTCCTAACCTCCCCCAAAAGGTCAAAAATTCTCTCCAATTGCTAAAGGAATGAACTAATGAAAACTTCAGCAACAATATTAGATTGGACAGGACAACATCCAAGAAATTTTTTTTATATATATTTTTAAAGAAACGTCTCAAGCTGCTGGGGCTTGGGGTCACCAGCAGTCTGTTTGGCTTAGTGCAATCATAGCCTTAGGGGCCAGATGTAGTCAAAGACAAAGTCTACGCATTCAGCTCCCTCAGTCCTGATTTCCCACAGTGGACCTATCTTTTGCATTCCTACATCCAGGAGAAAGGCAGATTAGTAAAAAAATTAATCTATCACCCAAGCTGGCACCAGGAAACCAGAAAACCAGAGTTCCACAAATGACTGCCACAACTTCCTTTGTAACTTTAACAGTTCCCCCGCAGAACACGGCTAACACCCTACACTAACCTAACTAATAAATCATGTGCATTACTTCAGGCACTGTCTATACTAAAAGATGCTCAGATCATAAACAGACATCCTCCCTTAGCTCTAGCTGTGCTGGCTAAAAATATCACCTATTCCCTCCTAGCCTGCTGCTTTTCACTGCTTGTCTCCTACAGTTTACTGCTACCACACCTCCCGCCAGTAGCAATACTTGCGTGAGTACTCCCTGATCTGCTTCAGGCAAGGCCATTTGATCTGTTTGAGCAAACCCAGCTGACATTGCCTGGAGGAGCTGAGGAAGAGCTCACAAAACCCCTTCTGCCACCAGAGGTAGTCTCCAGCAGTACAGCCAGCTTGGGTTAGTCTTCAAGTAGCACACTTGTTTGTTTGCAATGGAAAAAGCCTGTCCACACCATCAGTGGCAACAGCTAGGTCACTCAGTCAGCAAAGACCTCTTGGGAGACACAGCATATATAAATGGAAGGAATTTTTCCCTACCACCACAGTTACATCATCGTCCCAAATGACATCAGCTGACAAGAGCATTCCTTTTCATGCGTCTCTATGTATCTCATCTTTCATGAAGCCATGTATCTCCATCAGATCTCAACAGGCAGTGAGATGCCAAGAAAGAGCATGAGGGTTTTGCATGCTTTCAGACATGTCAGAGTTGCAACTGTCCAAGCTCTACAGCATAATCCTAGTACGGAAGACCTCTGTTAGCCCTCTTGGAAGTTCCCAGGCTGGGATTTCCCCTGCACCTTGTGCAGTTATTTAGTAGACAAATATACAGTGCCACACAGTCCAGATGGCAGAATTCAGAAGAGATTGAAATAAACATGCAAATAGAAGAGTGGTAGAAATGTTCCTAAATGGCAGGCAAGCTTCCCCACCACACTGAACTGTAATTACTCTAATATTTTAGGTACTTCCTGTCCTTTGACTAGGAAGAGTTAGTGAGCTCACATTTTTCTGCTGACTGGACTCTTTTGTAGGAACCTTGTATCTCCTGCTGCAAAGGAAATCCCGCTACAGGAAACAATCCATTTTGCTCAGGTGAAAATGATCACACAAGCAGCAAAGCAGAGATTTATATAGATCTAGAATAAAACCGCATAATTATTAGAGTTTACTTTGCCTCTGAGGTCAGCCTTGGGAAAAAAAATCAGTTATAGCCAATACTTTAAAGATAAAGTTACTAATCTTGAATGGGTAGCACCTTCAGTTCCTCAGTCACGATATGTATGACAAATAGAATACACAGGTAAGAAAACACAAAAATGTACTCTACCCAGTCAATAATTATTAACCATAAAAAACACAATGGGAAATCATATTTTCTGTTCTCCACAAAGACATCTTAAGCCTAGATAATTAAGGATATGTTTCTTTGAGTTATTATTTCTCTTGAATACACAGGAACAATCATTCTGTTACTTGTATAAATCTACTGACCTCAGCAGACGTACAGCAGGGATATACTTGACTCATACTACATAGGGGAATTCCCAAGAGGACTGTGAATTAGATTTCCTTTTCTCACCTCCTTCCCCCAGTTCTACCCGCAAATGGAAGTAGGGCAGATTACGGGCATTCCTCTGCTGAAGTATCGTTATTACTCCTCAAAAAGGACCAGTAGAAGTTAGAAGTAAAAGGTGAAACAGATGCACTGTGTTCTCCAACACATCATCTCCCAGTTCCCTCAGCATAAAGAATGCCCTGTATTGAGAGCACACTTGAACTAACCCAAAGGTCTAGGCACAGGATCTTCTGCACCTGGGGCACACCCCACGGGAGCAGAGAAAACCACGACTGCAAACACACACATTGCTTTAACTCTGAGGAGTGATGTTTCAAACACCTGTGCTCGTTTCTGCTTATACTTATGCAGCATATAAGAGAAACTCTTTGATAAAGCCAAGAAAAAGCACTTGCCACAACTAGCTTTCAGAAACCCAAATATCTGGTGGTTGTTCCCCTGTACATCAACTTTCCTCGCACGTGTTTTCCTTACGACTTGCCTCCTGTTCTCAGCACCACCTTAGCCCAAGTATCAGATTGAGGTGGTTGTTACTGTAGAACAGTTAAAGCAAATAGAAAAGCCTTGTAATTCACTTAGCAATTAGCAAAGCTTGCAGAAGTGTGTTGCTGTGTTTACCACTGCACAATAAAGATCCTTTCTTCTGCTCAAACAACTTACTCTTTTGGCAAGTTTCACTATTCTTACAGACCCTATCTGTTAAACGCATATCCCAATCATGATAGGGCAGATCTTGGCTCCATTTTTGGTCCTGTGTGGTCGCTGAGGTCTTCAAAGACTCATGATGAAACCCTGCCTGTGAACAAGCATCAGGTCCCAGTTCAGCAAAGCACCTCACTGAGTGTGCAGTGTGAATTGAGTGTGCCCCTTCAATTCAAAGTTAGGCAGATACTTGAAAGTCTTGCTGAACAGAGATGGCAGCTGAACAGACAGCACATGATTCGGTGCACTTTTAGAATGAGGTCTTAGAAACAGGTACACGTGGGCAAGCCTGTCCAGGTCAGTTTATCATGTTTTCCCAGCTGGAACTAGCCAGAGCTAACACATTATTTCCATTTTCTTTCTGGGATGTAATACACTGCAGTAGTTAAAGCTGTAGGTCACAAAAGTGTAATCTAGGGATCACAAGACAGTCATTAATCAATCAACCAGTGGAAACAGGAGCTGGGTAGATATCATTATCTCTGCATTACAGATGAGACACAGAGAGTTTGCATAACAAAGCCACAGAGAAAGAGAAGGCACTTTTCTTATTTCCCAGTTTTGCTCCATCTTTTCTTCTGAAATTTGTTTTCTCACTCTTAAAGACTTCCTTCCACAACTGAAATACAGCAACTTTCTTCATTCAGAGGCAAAATTGACTCCATGTCATCCCTGAAAGCTAGTTGAAGCTCTTCTATACAAAAATCAGTTAAAGAAATACAAGAGCAACCTTTCTTTTTTCCAGACATGCTGTAAAAGCTACCTGAACACTGCAGTGACAATGACAAGCAAAGGCAATGACTACACAAGAATTTGGGCATGGAACTAAATTGCAAACCGAGCATCCACTTGTTTGCACACCAATTAGCACAGAATGGAGATGAGCATCACAGTGGTCTGTAAAGAGGACCAGGAAAAGATTGACAAGTAACTGAAGGAAAAGAACTGAGGATTCAACTGTCAGAGCAAGGAGAGGTTACAGAAAAACGAGAGAGAGAGGTTAGCCCATTGCCCTGGAGTAATGGCTAGCCTTTAACACATGGCCTCTGCTCCTGTCAGTATTTCTTCTTGGACAGGTTATCTCAGGAATTTATGCTTTCTAATAATTACCTTTCAGAGGGGTCTCACTTATCTTGCAAGAGGAATCCACCAGTAACCTGACCTGCATTGCTCATGCAATCGCCATCCAACCCCTCTAACCTTTCATCCCATCTCTCAAAGCAAAAGCAAGCAGTTCTTCCCAGACTTCCAGTGCTGCATCAGCAAGGGCTGAAGAAGTTGATAAAAATAAGAATTTTAATGCTTAATGCTACACAAACATCGATGAGCTTGCAGGCAAAAGCAATAAAATATTACCAGCAGGTCAAAATACCTCCTGTAGTTATGTTATACTACCCTGAACTGAAGGATGAATACTGGTCTTGCACCACCAAAAGAAGCATTTTTACCTGAGTGTAAGTTTTATTATTTTATTGCAGCAGACCTCAGAGCCTGTCAGTTTTGGTTTTAATAAATTTTGGGACTCACAGGGCCCTCTATTTAAGCTCTCTTCCTGTTACCCTCCCAATCTACCTTTCTTCCACTATGTGAATTGCTTTCCTTCTTGAGACACCAGTGCCAAAGGGAAATTTTGATTTTGGCATTCACTCCAAAGCCATTTCAGATGAACTTGTCCATCTCTGCTAAAGTATATGTTCTTACACTCAGTGTAATTATACTCCCATTCATGCTCAGATCAAGGCTCTCCCAGGTTGGCTTTTTGTGTAAGGGATGCCATTACATCCTGTACAAACTGATGGGCACTGATTTATTCCCAGTACCATGGCTGGGACAGGGAGAAGGATTCTTATTTACTGAATGTAACGAGACATCTCTTCAGCCAGTCAGTAATCATAAGGAAATACTTCATCCTGAAGTTCTGAGAAAGTATCAGGCCTGACATGAGGAGTAAAAAGTCATATAACATCCCACGTAGGACCCTCTCATCAGTCCAGAAACATACGTTTAGGGCACACGGACCATCAAATCTCTGTTGCAGCGTGGATTTGCCTCAAATGGGCTTGCAGCCACTTCAGACAGGTACGCAGAGGAACTTCTCTCTCTTTTTCCTACACTGGCTACACATGTAACTTGGCCTAAGAGAACATCCATGCCTCACTCTGGCTGCCTTATTTTAAAGGAGTCACATATTGCTTTCAGACCCGTGAGAACTTTGGACCGATGCACATGCTCTCCCTGGCATTCCCATACTCTCATCTGAACAGGACTGTACCACAAGAAAGAGTTTGATGTGGGGAGAGCATAAGAGGGGAGGGCAAGAGAAAGCTGCTCTTCCCTCATTAAACTTCAATGGGTGCCTAGGCCCAGCAATGCTGCGCTACAGTTTGGATTTATGTTCCCCAATTAACACAAATCACAGCATAAAGTTTTCTCTTTCTGTTTTAAAGGGGGACGAAGAGGAGAAAAACCACATTCCAAGCATTTGGCACAACAAATTTACCCAGCAATCCTCTGGGAACAAAAAGGGAAGGAAAAAAAGGCTTGTTCACCACATCTTTGCCATCTTTGCTGGCTCCACTCTGTCTCAGGGGTAGATCCAAGTCTTAGACCCAACCCATTAGGGCTGCAGGCCCAAAGCACTTGACATTCATCAGAAGAAGCAAAACAGCTCCAAGGCAATGGAAGGGGGAAGAGGAGAGTCCCTCCATGAGCAGGAGTTGAGAAGGGAAGAAAATGGAAGGATCTGCAAAATGTGACAACATAAGGAGGGTATGGAAGTTTTCTGCTTCTGAGGACCGTCACACACAGATGAATCATATTGATGTAGTCGCTACTGATCACAAAGCAGGCAGGTAAATGCCTCCTCTGTCCTCAACAGAATTACTGTCTCCTTTCTCTGCAACCATACACTCGCTCCTCTTCTCTCCAAAGAGAACCACAAGCCATATGCATTCAAAACCAAAAAATCTCATCATCTTTGGTGAGAGTTATAAGAGAAAAGCCCTTCAGATATTCTTGCTTTGGAGTTTTTGTGTAACATACAGTAAACAGTTACACACTGAATCTTTCTAAGCATAAAGAGAAAGATTACCATGTCACTCGGTGAAACACGGGACACTTTTGCAGAACTCAGAAAATAATCTAATGTACTACATAGCTCAACAATGCTCAACTTGTGTTCCTTAAAACATCACACGTGGGTTCTGGAGTAATCTGTAGGCTTAATCGGAGCCTCTCTTTGCTCAACAAACAAGAAGGTATAGCCAATGTTTCAAAGCACTTGAGACTGTTCTTTACTCTTTGATGTAGTCAAAGAGAGAGGATGAAAGATGGAGAGATGGGAAGCAACTCTTCACCAGCAGTCAGAAAGAAAACACAATTGCAGAGTTCTACAAGCAAATCATGGTGTGATGATCTGACACTGCACTAAGGCATCTGCTCACAGCTTACCGTCAATACGCAACAATGATGACAAAGCATCAAAGACAGCACATCCCAGCACAGCATCAGGTTACCACACCCTGGTGATTATGTCGCTTCCTCTCAGTCCATTCAAGAATCAAACTTTTCAGGTTTGACTATCACTGATCTATAGCGTTGCCTATACACAGACAGATTGCATATACTTACAAATGAATCACTGCCACGTTGATTCTTGTTTATAAGGCTGCCATGAATGACTTTGATTTTACTTTGGAGGAGCTATAGGAACTCACATTTGGTTTTTGAATGCAAAGAATGCCTGGTGTTTATTTGACATTTTATGTATTTAGGTACAATCCCTTCCAGGTTGTTCCTGTTGCAGGGGCAATGAAGACTGGGGGGATCTCTTCTCTTGCTTTCTATGTGACTTCTTGCCAGAAAGAAGTTCAACTATAAGAACATTATACACTTATATGAATGATAAGTTCATGGCGCTCTTTCTTATACTCCTTCTTTTGGTCTAGCAAGCCAAAAGCCTGAAGGAAGGAGGGGAAGTACAAGTACAGAGCATGCTAAAGGAAAATGAACCTTCAGTATGAAGCCAGCTGATAAATAGCTGGCATCTATGTCTTCAGTCAGCATCATCTTAGATTAAATTCTCTCTGTTCCCACTAAGCAGCTCCTACTCAGTTTCACCTTTCATAAGTTTGCCCACCAGCTGATGAGGCTTCTCAATTTTGCCTGGTGCATCCAAAAGTGGAGAAACAGCTGGAAACTGCTGCAGCATCTGGCTAGCATCTGTGGCAAAAATTCCTAGAGGATTTGAGGTGATAGCAGTTATGGTTATAATTTATTATAGGCTGACATGTTTTTGAGATTGTTTTTAATACCCAAAATCTGACACTTTTCAGAATCTTTATGTTGCATGCTTTTGCTTAGGCTTTTTTTGCTTCTCTGTTTTCTGTTAATTCTACCTACATAAAAGAGAAAATCTTGATAAAATACTGGAGAAGAATCCCAGAACACATTGTTCTGCAAAAAGAAGAGGACCAAGTTCTAGCAATACCCACTTTTTAAAGAGTTGTTAGTGTTCCAAAAATGGAAGTAAAAATACAGTACTTTATTTCTGCAGCTATCTGCTTCCTTCAGGGTTGTATGTTCTATAGTCACTTGAGGAACATGTTTATGTTATGTCCTGAAGGACCAAACCAGCTTCTGTATTAGTATCTTTCCATGTGATCGCAACTGTCAATACATTTGAGTACAGCAATCGCACAGGAAAAAAAAAAGTGGAAGCAGAAAAAATATAATCTGATTCTCTAAAACATTTAATATTGCAGCCACAAGTAAATTACGACAAATTACGTTTTAACTTCAGTCTGGATTTATGGCCTGAATCTGAACTTCAGAAATATCATTTCCCCATGTGATTGTACACTTGGTTGTGATCAAAGCTTGCATAGACTGAGAGCACTCCACTCTGATTCCTCCTAGTATTTTACACTCACTTTGCTAAGGTTCAAAGACTGCACAAGATGGAAGAAGAATGAGGCCACAGCTTCCGTGTTGGTATTTGCCTATGTACTGAGGGATTTGTTCGAAGACTGCTAGGTTGAAAAAACAGGTATCAACACAAATCAATCCAATGGGGAAACTGTTAATCATGGCTTCCACAGAACAAAACAGCAATACCATTGGGAATGACAAATTTGAATAAGGAAGGAAAGATGGTAAGGAAAGAGTGAAAAGGGAGCGGTAAATGGAACAGCACACAGCAGGGACTGGGTGTCTTTGAACAACAAAGGACTGGAAATTACAAACTGAAAGATGAAGCCCAGTCTCCAGCAACCCTAGAAAATAATGTACAAGGTACTTAGCACACAGAGGTCCATGAAGAGCTAGGTACGAATTCTCAGTATTCTAAAAAATCTTAAGATCTATAGTAAAATAGACCAGGACTCTCAAGTACTATAATCTGCCCCAGAAAGAGAAAAAGGGCATCACCAGTGTTCTAAGGCATGCACAATTCCATTGGATTTAGGGGATGAATGTGCTTAGATGGTCCCAGGAAGTGATCCATATCCCATGCTACAGAGAAAGGCAAAGGAAGAGACCAAGAGGAGGGTTGACAAGCATCTCTAGGACTCTGAACTCCTCCTATCCATCCTTCTTTCCATATCACACTGCATACAAGGGATGATCAGACCTCAAAACTGTATATAAAGGCCCATTCCAAATGCTAGAGCTGAAACATCATGGTAAAGGGAAGCAGGAAAAGTCAGGTGAGGCACAACTCCACATCTCCCCAGATTCAGGACCTTCACAATGTAGTATTTGACTGAAACCTTAACAATAGGTTCCATCTTAAACTTGAGATTCAGGTACCTCTCCTATTTTAACTGGAAAAATAGGCAGGAAGGGGATGAAGTCCACGTTCAAGAAGCTTAATCCGGATTTAGTGTAAAGAAGTCTTTTTTATCCTGATATTCACATTTTTCTTCCTGTATTGCAGATACCACCTGCTCCTGGTACTTACAGTATTTTCAATTCAAATCACTCAAAAAACTCATGAGTTGGGTCCTGTTTCTGAACTAGCAGATTATTTTAGATGTAGATATTTCTACAGCCAGCAGAGCCAGAATTTCAGCTATAAAACTGAAATTTTCATGCAGTCCCTGGCTTCTAGGAGCTGGAGTTGCTAAGAAAGTAACAGATTTTGAAAGCATTAACAAAATCACTGTCAAATGCCGAGAGAATAAACACAGAATAATACTAGCATTAGTCCCTAACACACATCTTAGCAAAAGTTAGAAATTTGAGTTCAGCGAAACCTCTTTCTCCACCAGCCAGGTCTCCCTTAATTAAAAAAAAAAAAAAAAAACTTTAAATACAGCCTGCTTTTCTCTGTGAAGAAAATGCTTTTCTGGAAGAAGGCTGACTCAGTTCCTGCGTACTTGAGAGTACTTTTGACTTCCATCAGTGCAAAAGGAGAATCAGGACACTTTGTGCTATTCTTCCTATAGCTCTGTAACAACAGAAGACATTTTAGAGGGACTGACAAGACTTTAAAAAGACCGTGTTGAAGGAGACAGCTTAGGCTACTAAAATTAAAGTAATTAATCAATCCAAAGGTAATTCTCATCACCTAGCTTGTTTGTTAAATGTCTTGCCTTCCCAGGTTTGATTATGAAACTTAAAGTTTGCAATCTGTTGTGGTCCCTGGAGCTTGATTCTGTCTTGAATAAACCAGAAAAATAAACCGTGGGCAGAGACTGAAGCAGCACCGGGAACCCTTCCTGTCCCTGCTTTTATTCAGCCAGCATGCCCCAAAACCGGCTGATAAAGGTGGAAGTGTCAGGACACAGCAGAAGTCACATCCCACTACACCTGCCAATTACTTCCTCTTAGCTATAGAGTCAAGGTCAGAAATAAAAATGGCTACCCTTTCTGCACAAAAATGGGTCCTTAGTTTAGAACACAAACATATCTTTGCTTTGCCTTCTCCCTTTCTTGAAATCTCCCAGGGAGAGGGTCTAAAAATAGGAGTCACACTTCGCTGTAAAACTAAATTTTCCCAATTCTACCCCACTGAAAATCCATTGAATACCATAGGACTAAACAAGGATGGACTTTGTCCTACCTTTCTGCTACAGATAGCATTTTACTGTCACTAAGGGAATAAAATAATCATAAGAGCATAATGATAGCATGTGTTTTGCTAGCTGCTGTTCTTCACGTGGGGCAATCACTGGCAATTCTCAGATTTAATCTCTCCCCTTCCCCAACCATGCAGTTGATTACCGCTCTCATTCCCAGTTAAAAATCCTTGATCAGCGTAAAGCACATAAAGGAGTTTCTGACCCCAGCTAAGGGAACAACAAGAGATGACATCTGGTTCTTTGAGAGAGGAGTAGATAAAAAGGAAAAATGACAGCTGGAGTCAGGAGGAGCTAGTTAGTGGATTGCAGGCCCAGGAGGGTGCAGGGTGGGGACCCACGAAAGAGAAACAAGAAGAGACTGCAGCCAGACTGTTCCCTCTCCTTCCCTATGTCTCCTTTGAGTCAGTAAGAACGACTGCAGCAGATGTCAGGACCCATGGGGATGACTCCTTTGGCTTTCTTATTTCTTCAAGAAAGGGTAACCTAGAAAATAGAAGAAATATTGGAGAAAAAAGAAAAATGAACCAATATCTCTGCTTTGACACGTGGGAATGAATACAAAGGTGAGCGCCAACTTGTAATGACCTGTGGTATGTAAATACGCTTAAGCCAGCAGGAGGAATTTTTCTGGGTCTGGTCCAACAGGGGCAATCATTTACAGGATTTGACTGGGATTAACCTGTGGTTTCCACTTCAGGATATAAAGGAGAAACACACTAAGCAAGCACAAGGCAAGCAGCAGTTGTAAGGAGCATCCCTGTGCTTCTCCAACGCACACAACGCAGCCAGAGCTGGCTTGCAAACACACCTGGCAAGCACGGCTCGGTTCTGGGAACATCCTCAGAAAGCAATCAATACACGTGCGCATGCGTGGACGTGTGTGTGCTCACACGTGGGTGTTTCTCAGCACGCTGCACTGAACACACGAGATTTCATCCATTTCTAAAACATCAAATCTCATTCAGCATTACTCAGGACACCAGACATAAAACAATAAATTTTAGTCAAAGGCATTTTAGGCTGGATTCACTGCCACTGGTGTAATTCCCTTGAAGTCCATGGAATTACACCAGGGAGAAAGAGATTGGCTGTTTAATATTTGCAGCTTGCCAAATTGTGCATCTGTGTTGGTTCTTTTGTTTTGGAGACACAGTTCTACAAATTATCATTATGAAAGAGATTAATTTTTTGTTTTAAAAAAGATCTCATTCTCAGGACACAGTAAGAAATCCACTTCTACCCACCAAGTCCCTTTTCCTCCACACACCCACAGATGGACAATTATGCTTTTTCAGATTTTCAAATCTGCAAAGGTGTACAAAGATTTTGACCATTTTAAAGGCTTCATGCTGGAAGTCATTTCCTGCGGTAGAACTATCTAGTAATGACAGTGTTGGATGAACCTTCCTATCTTTCCAAGATTCATGTAAGGTACCTTAACAGAGACATTCAAGTGAAAATGGTGTGTTTTGGCTTTGTGCATCAGGAGCAAGGGGAAGCCCAGGGACTGCAGAAGAGGAGACAGAGTTCTGACCTCTGAACATGCTTTTGTCCACTTTTATAGCAGGGAAGTTACATGCACTTGAGGCACACTCATTGCTGGTAGAGGTTTTTTAAGCTAGATTATTCCAAAATCTGTAATTCCCCCCTTTATAATAATAGGTTTTAAAAATGCAATAGTTTGGAGGTTTCCCTCCCATCATTCTGGTAAACCCACATTCAAAGAGGAGGAAGTTGTGTGAAGTCCTGAAAAATAAAAAGACACCCCACTACTGTTTTGCTTTGATGGGCTAGTCAGGAACCATCTTTCCAGACCACTTGTTTGACTCAAAGGCAAAAAGTAGTTTACAGCGAAACAAACAGCAGCTAATCAAGATGAACCTATTTGCTTATACAGCCTTACTGGCTAAAACATAGCACCAGCCCTGAGTATTATTTATCTTGGAGGTGGCAACAATAGAAAGCGAGCAACTGATTACACAGCTTCTCCACCAATTATGAACCAACATTTATCTCCTGTGTACAACAACAGAGATTTAACTGGGTTCTTCAGCCTTTCCTTAATATTTCTCAAGCACCCAGTAATATACTCGGCACCTTGTCTAGCAAACACAAGCAAAGCCCCAGCACCAAAAACACTTTACAACACTCAACAGCAGTCTCCCACACCTGCACCTGGAGGGCAAAGACGAATGCTGTTACAGAAAAGCGTGTGAGCACTCAGAGTCAGGGACTGTGTTAGTACATGTTTATGCGGTGCCTTGTGCAGCAGGGCCCAAATGCAGAGTGGGAGCCCCTGGGCACTGGGTAGGTTTTTCCTTCTTTCTGCATTTAGAAAAATCATGCAAGATAGTATAAGAGACTCAACTGATAAGGTTTGGGAAAGAGTCATTTATCTGCTTTCTCTGTAAACACCAGCAGCTCGTTTAGTTGGGTTTCATGTTATTTTCGTCTAAGAGGCAAACCTGCTACGATGGGAATGAACTCAGCCAAAACCAAAAAACAGGGCACCAGCGTAACTGGAAAAAGAGACCAACAGTATGAGAAGGGGAAGTGCTCAGCATTCACCATGGGAAGGAAAAAAATTAAAATAAAAAAGGAAACAGAAGGAAGAACACTAATTAAAGACACAGTGTGGATGCAGGAGAACACACAGAGATCCCCCCCACCCCACCCCTGCCATCCGTATGACAGTACTGCTTTGTGGAGCAGAACAATAGGTACATTATACTAACCTATAATTATACCGAGAAGAATGATAGCAAAGTCAAGGCATTACACGAACATTGGAATATTGGATACAATCCCATAAGAAGCAAGGGGGTGGAGGAGGAGCTTTAAAAAGAGATTGAAACCTTCCCAGCACAGAACATCAAAGAGGAAATTTCATGTTCTCTTTGCATTTATTTGGGTTTTTCTTTTATTTGATGTGATGATTTAAACACAATTCCCTGTTTCATGCATTTCTTGGCTTCTTTATGCTGCAATTGGTTCCAGCACTGTAACATCCTCCTTCGACAGCATGGTGATTTGGCACAAGCAAGAGCTCAGCCCAGTGCATGACTGCACCATGTGTATAAGCAGTGGGAGACGAGAAAGGTGGCTGGAGATGTACTCCGGCTCTGGACAAAGAAAAGCAAGGGGCTGGTGATTCGGTGAATGCATAATCAAGTGTTACCAAGACGCAGGGCACACAGGCACTGAATACTTGCACTCTCATTCCAATCAGATAGCAGGTTCGGAAATACAGGAAGCAGTGAGGCACAACTCTACACCTGTTTCAAACATGCCGCTTGCATTTGTAGTGTTATGCAATGTTGGGGAAATACTGGAAGAAGGACTTGGAGCTGTGTTTTTTTCCTTCTTCTGTTTGTTTTTAAGAGGCAGCATGTTGCATTAGACACTTCCCTCTTGTCCCAAAGTACCAAAAAAGAGTGGAGCAGCCCATCAATTCTGCAAAATCAGAATGTTCCCCCTTGAGGTTTTTTATTGTCCTATTTTTTTTAGAGTAGGTATCTATGACAACCTGATGTAAGCAACTGTATCGCTTGGTCCATGGAGTGGACCGTGTACGAGTATGCAGAAAAGCAAACTAACATAAGTACCCCTTCCTTTGCTCATTCTAGCTGGACTTTGCCCCTCCCTGTAGACACGACTGATTGAGCCTTGTTTCCTACAGAGAGAATGTCGAACCACTCCGTCACACTGTGTCTCCAAATGGTGAACAAAGAATTAAAAAAACTCCTACCAAAACAAAGCACAGCCCCTGCGGGATCTTGCCATGTCACTTGTGTGCTGCTGTGCTCAAGCCTGAGTGTTCCTAGTAAAGCTCCCCTGCCTGCAGCGTGGTCAGACATGCTTCCTCTGAGCTACAAGCCGCTTGTGCTCTGTAGCTAGGAAATGCCAATGTGAAGAGCTATTAAAGGTATTTACAGCCCAGTAGTGACAGGGCAGCACTTGGAGCACTGTTCCCTAATGGGATTCAGACCTCATCTAGTGTTCAAAGCTGGAAAGGGAATCCAGGAGCCCCAACTTCACACAAAGCAGGGTTCCTCTGATCACCCAGTTGGTAGCGTTTAACCTCTGTGGGAGAGCTCAGAGCTCTTGCTAAGTTCATGTAGGCCCAGAAACCACTGTTACAGACTGGGGTGAGTGCTGAACTTCGCAGGAAACGCGTGGCACTGCTGAGTGCAGGAAACGATCAGCAACATCTCACCTTTGTGAGAGAAGGAATCCAGGTTCCTGCGGAGCTCAAAAGGCAAAGGGAGCTGGAAGGGACTGCTTTGCATGGAGGCAAAAGTTCAATTTGCCCTGTTCGAGGGAGGAGCTCCCAGGCTGGAAACAACTTGGGACTGAGCCACTGGCTCTGAAGAAGCGAGGTACGCCCCCCCCGTTGCGTGACCATCAGCTCTCTGCCTCTGCAATTGCGTAGCAGCTCCTGAGCCAACCTGCTGCAAGGTCCGGCGAGGGGAAGGTGAGAGCAAGGCTCTATGGTAATTTTGGGAAAAGAAAGTAGAGGTATGCATTGTCTCCGCATATATCCCCACTCACAGCCCTGCCTGCAAATGTCAGATCCCATGCTCAAGAAAATAGGAGACTATTAAGCATTCCCCCACTCACTTTGTTAATGGGTCCCTAGTCCCCTCTCCTTTTTGGCTGCCCCAAACAAGCAGGGAGGGGAATGGAAAGGATATGACACATTCCTGTGTTCCATCATGCCTCCTCACACTGAGCAGACAAAAAGTCAGGAACATCTGCAAGAGAGATAAGCAGCTGTCTGGCTCCATTCAGCAGCATGGGGGCCTCTCTGTTCTTGCTAACAGGTGTTAATACAGACAGTGACCAAGACGTGCTCTCAGTTGCACCAGGTTAAAAAGAAAAAAAATCGGCATAACTCCATTGACTCAGGAAGAATGGTTCCTGATGTCATGCTCCTGAAGCTATGAGCAGAATCCGGCACACAGGCCATTACAGAAGTAAGTTAGAGGAGACAGGAATCATCCAAGACAGCCAAAACAACAGGGCATAAATACAGCTTATTTACAGAGGATGCTGGATAGAGCAGTGCTCACCCTATTTTTTTACTCTAGAACAGATAACCTCAATAATAACAACCATTTTTTTTGGACACTATGTAATGGAAAACTTATCGTTGCCATTTCACACTTCTCTCACTACAGACACACAGCTGATCTCATAGCCCTCCTCCCTCTGCCACATCCACACATATACGACTGTCCTCTCCGTGCAGTGCAGCAACTCGTATTTCATCTGTACCACAGGCTTCATGAGTTTGTAACGCTGCCCACCGAACGTTGTCAAAAAGCCACCAGCTGGAAAGGATACTGGAATGAAATCTATGCAGCTCTGTGGCCTTCCGAGTGATTACAACTATGACACTTAAACCCGCTAATGTGCTAAGCATTTTCTGGCAAAGTTGGTGGGTTACTATGGTATTTTGGGAGGGGGCAGGAGCTTGAAAAGATGTAGTCCTTGGGGAGGAGCAAAAAGGAGGAGACAAAAATGTAACAAGGCAAATTCCTCAGCAGTCTGATACTCAGCAAACTCCTCAAACTTGCTATAACAAGGGTTACATTTCAAAGATCCAAAAACAGTTTCCCAGGATAAAAATAAACTTGTGTATTCCTGCCAGGTGGATACACAGGACTGCCTTTTGATGAATATCTTTTGATTTCCTAGAAGTAGTAGTAGTTTCCCTGCCTCTTGCCCCTGTTCTGGCTTTGGCCAAAGCAATTTTTTGTAGGTTTATTCTCATGCTTTCCATTTCTTTCAGCAGAAATCACTTTGTCCCTATATCCTTTTTTGACTTAAATCAGATGAGAACCAGAGAGGAAGCCAATCCAGGAGCACCACAGTCTTTGTTATGTGGAAAACCTCCAGGACTGAAAGTGCTGACCAACTGCTCATCATTCTTACTAAACTGGGGGCCCAGGCAGGTTTGGCTGAGAAGCACAGTAAGATATGGCCTTATTGCCCCAGGCAGGCATCTCATGCAGGATGCCCCACGCTTCTCATCCCATCTCCTCTTACAAGAACTCCTGTACGTTTGCTTCTCACCCACTGTTCCTGCACACACTCAAAACTTGCTCAGAGAATGCCATTAAAGTGCTGTCAGGTGCTGTTAGGTTAACAACCTGTGGGGGAAAATACTAAAATATTTTTTTCTGAGGTAAGGCCATCTTGGGAACTATTTTAAAATAGTGGTAACAAGCTGTTCTGAGACAGAACTATGACTGGAGTTGATGTTCTTAAAAGAACCAGAACATTAAAGAAAAAGCACTAAAATGTAGAATCAAATAGCAGCCAGAAATAAAAGTACACCAAATACTATGGTATTTGACATTCCCTCCACTCACACATGTGTAGTGCTGGAAGACGGAAGCATCTCCAGAACAAAAGAGATGCAGACACAAAGCCAGAGCTCATTGAAGTTACACTAGTGAGCAGGACATTTTTGCAAAGTAACACAATTTCATGCTTACAATATCGATATGGCCCATCTACTTGACCAAGGGAAGGTAAAAGTGCCTTTGCTGTATGACTGATAGATAAAAGGAGACAAAAGGAATCTTCCATGAGGAAGCTAGTTTATGGTGTCGGTCTCTTTTCCCAAGTAACAAGTGATAGGACAAGAGGAGGTGGCCTCGAGTTGCACCAGGGGAGGTTTAGATTGGATATTAAGAAAAATTTCTTTACTGAAAGGGTTATCAAGCACTGGAACAGGCTGCCCAGGGAAGTGGCTGAGTCACCCTCCCTGGTGGTATTTAAAAGACTTGTAGATGTGGTGGACTTGGCAGTGTTAGGTTTACAGTTGGACTCAATGATCTCAGGGGTCTTTTCCAACCTAAATGATTCTATGATTCTATGACACTCAACATTATGTTCAACAGCAGTTTTTGACCCCAGAAAATGTTTAAATAGTAAAATGACATATGACTTGAGACATACAACTGATCGGTACCATTGGAAATCCACGGAAGCAAACTCAAGAATCAATCTTCTTGTAAAACCAAGACCTCAGCTTTTACTTCAAACCTAGCACATTCTACGGGACTCTTTCTTTAAAGCCCTCTTTAACTGAAACACATTTAAATGAAATTATTGCACCTGTAAACTTTTAGTGGGGAAAATCAAGAGAATCAGAAAGATGTCTGCTTAGCAGAGCTACAAGGAAGCAAGTGATTAGCAGGTAGGCCCCTTCTCCAGACCTCTGTGCACTTTCATTAATGTTAAAATAGTCCCCATTCAGAATAAAATTAAACACCACCTCTTCATACCCCTCAGCATCATCAAAAAATTCTCCTTGCTGTCACTGCGGCTTATTCTTCCCCTTCTGGAGGGTCTGGAGACTAGAAGGGCCTAGGGGTATATACCAAAAGGAAGCAACTAGTAGCAAATCTCTCTACTAATGACCTTTCAAACAACATCCTGCTCTTGTTCTCCCAGCTGAGAGGCTGCTAGATCAATTGCTTTGTACCATCTCCCCTATCATGCACGTGCAGGTGCTACCTGATATAATCTACTTAAAGGTAAGGTCTCAGTGAAAGTCAACACTCTGCCACTATCATAGGGACGAATTTGCAACCAGCAAACATCACTGAGGACAAGGTGGCACATCCTTCACTGCAAGCATTGTCCCTCTGAACATACACTGCTTTAGCCCTATTTTTCACCACTGAAGGCTGCAGGACAGAATGTGCAGCACAAACCCAGCGTTACAAAGCTGGGATCCCCATTTCTGAAGGAAGGTCTGCACCAGGCCTGAGAAACTTGCACGTTCCCAGCCAAGTGTAAATGCTTCAAACTTTCTTGGTCAGCACAGGCACCTGGTTACAATCTACAAACACTGCCTATCTCTATAAACCTCCCCTCCAGAGGGCTTTACTGAATTAAACCCCACAGGAGCCCCTTGAGGGAGTTATCTGCACTTTTGCTGACAGAGTAGCTAAAGGCACAGAGAGGACATGAACCGTCTCCAAGCACAGGACCTGCTATATTAGCTTTAACACCTGCACTATTTTAATCAACCAGACATGCTTTATCTCCTTCCCTGCCGACTACACGGACACTCTATGCCACAGTCCCACAATCAGTTTAAGCCAGCAATATCTAGCACTGACCTTAAAATAAATGTCCTCTACCCTTCTCTTGCCACTGTTCCCACCCTCACACTGCTCTCCCCCTTATGCCAGCACAAAGTCTCACATAATCACTAAATGTAAAACAATAACGTAAAAAAAAAAGTTGTATGTGCAATTGGTTCTCTGGCCTGAACTACTCCATGCCTGGTACAAGAAAAGGTAGTGTCGGGGTTGCGACATATAGTCAGGGACAGCTGGAGGACAAGACTGCAGCACTGGCTTAAACCAGTTGTGGACCTACACCACCAGTCAGCAACTTCTACACATCCTTCACTGATCCAGTCTTTTTTTTTTTTTCATATTTTGAAAGAGATGGAAGCAAGGAGGTTATAGGAGTTGTCTCTGTTGTTTCAACATATCTGAAGGATCTTACCCTCACCCTCAGGAGTCATGAACTTGTTATTTCAGTCTCATTTTACTCTGTTGGCACCGTCAAAGTTTCTGCCATCCATGGTGCAACTTAAGTGTGATCATACAGACACCCTGACGAGGATGAGACAGTTTTCCCAGCAGCAGAGCAGACTAGTCAATATTACTGTGCCTGCCGCCTTGGGCTTTCCACAAGGCCGCAAAGTTCAACTTTCCTGCTATTTCTTGCAGCACTGTTACTCCACCACTTTCTTCTCTCATCCTGAGCTACAAACCATACTTCCTTCTGTCCACTCTGTCCAGTTTTTCTGCCTGGTATGAAAGCAAGTCATTAATTTACTTTCAAGTGCAAAGATAATAGAAAACATGGATAGATCTTTCATTAAGAGATTATCCTTGACACAAGTCCAAATGTGGTTCCCTCTTCATCTAGAAGATATTGTGAAGGTGCACCAATAGAAAGGCCTCCAAAGAAGAAAGAGGCGGTGTTTAGTGAGACAGCACCATCTGAGAGACAGCACAGAAATTCTTTCCAAATGCATAGTCTGCGTGCTACTCATAAGCCACCCTGTCAACAGTTGCTCTTGTGCATTTCTCAACATATCAGCAAAAAAGTGTCTCTCAAAAAGAACCGTTCATAAACAGCAGGCATAACCCTTGTGATATTATTCATGCTGGATGCACCATAGCAGAATACGATGGAGCTTCACTCTGCTTAGAAGCAGAAATGCATTTGCTTTGTCTTTTTACCCCCTCGCTCCTCCTTTGCATACTACAGAAACCCATTACACTAAACCACAATGGTGGTTCAGAAAGAAACCTTTATGAACAGTGTATTCCATTTCAATTAATGTTGCTGCCAGTGGAGACTACTTAAGCAAAACAAGACTTAAATAAAGAACTACATGCTTTTGTGACATGTCCTCTAAGTGCCACCATGGTACATAGAGAGTCTGCTGGTTCCCACTTAATCCCCAAGGCCTCTGCCAGAAGTTACCACCCTTGCCACTAGTCAAGGGGCTTGTGCAAGCATTCCCTAACCTTCACCTGGTGAGATAAACTCAAGTAAAGAGACCTACTGCTTAAATTATTTGTTTATGCTAATCTAAATTATTTTTTAAAGAGATACCTAACAGGAGGAGCTTAGCTGGCACACCAAGGGGACATTAACGTTCAGCAGAGAGGCAAAGGCAAGCTGAAAGAGAACAACTGCTTCAGCTGCAGAACCGCAGCTCAGAGTACATACATATATTGCCTTGGCCTACAGCCACCCAGCGTGATGCAGATAACTAGAGAGTCACATGTCAGTTCAAGTGTAATGAGTTCAGGCTTTCATCAAGCTATGATATGTAAACAGTGCGTCTATAAATAAATAAATATTCCTCTCCAATGCTCTTGGTAGCCTCAACAATCTTCTGTGATACATTAAAACAAACAAACAGGCAGAATCTTAGCTGCTTCTGGATCAACTCACACTGCATCCGATACAATCACCAAGTACCGTTGGTGATGTCAAGTATGTCACTGGTAGGAGGGGAGTCTCAGGACAAACCCCTAACTGCCAAAGCCGCGTTGGCTCCAGAAATAAATCAGAATCTCCTGGCACGCTCTGCAATCATAGAAGATTTCTCACCAGTGCGGTTACTGGTCCCCAAGATTTGCCCTCCTTATGCTGCTATATTATGAACTACTTGGGCACATATTTCAAAGGAGGGCTGTGTTTCTATGAGTTGGTTTGAAACCCCAGGCAGTACAGAGTGCATAGCTGGTACTTCATGAAACAACGCACTGCCCTCAGTGAGTCACTATTGAATCAAAGCCCAAACTTGATGTTAATGGAACACTGTGTGGATGCCCAAATCAGCTCTGAGGTGGAGGTCCTGACACACCATAATTGCTGGAAATCCTACAGAATTTATCATATGAGCAAAATGCACACCAGGGGCAGACCACACTCCACCAAAACTCAGCAGTGAATTTGACCTCGTGAAAACAAGACAGAAATGTATTCCTAGGGGGAGAAGGAAGAGCAGTTCTGTGGCAATTTTGTAATACTCACACTAGGCTGTGAACTCTCCTGGGAAAAGCGTTCACCTTCTGTTCCATCCACAAGAAAAACCTCACAGCAGTGCCAGGCCTCTCTACCGTGGGATGGGAAGGCTGGGGGTCTCTTGTAACAAAGCTTTCAGTAAAAGGAACACGACCGACTTCAAAGTCACATTCCTCTCAGAAGGTTTTTAGCCTCCTGTTAACGTAAGTCATACTGAAGGTCACTGTAAGGAAGACACTAGGGAAAAAAAAGAAAAGCTAATGGTCCTCTATTTGCCTACACTGCAGTTTTGACTTTTCCTTGCTTATATTTGGATTTTGCTGTTTTTCACACCTTTCATTCAGAACAGATGAAAAAAAAAAGTATACTGAAAATAGAAAAAACAATTAAAAAACAAGTATAAGGCAAATCTAATGTCTGAGTCTTCTACTGAATTTTTTTCATGCTAATAGTCCCTTTAATTCCTCCAACTCAGAGTACTTTTCCATCTTATTCCTCCAAAACTTGCACAGCCAGAAACAGACAACATGTTTCCATGTTGTAACCACCCTTATAAATATTTCATAATGTACATATACTCATGCTTGAATAAGCCCAATATAGGAAATCCATAACTAAACTTCAGTTTATAGACATCTCTGTGAACTAAAATAAACAGCTTCCTCTCAAACACCTGCATTTGGGGCAGGCACGCAAAGCTGGCTAATTGTTTCAGGGCTATTTCGCTGCTTTGGGAAGTTTTATTACAGCTCTCTAGCCAGCCTCTTTGGAATCTCACTAGTAAATCAGTTCAGTTGCGATTTGGACACAAACTGCTTGGTCTGGCACAACAGAGCTAAGATTCCACTTGAGCACAGCCCTCCTCTGGGACAGCTGAAACGTCTGCCTTCCCAGCAGGCTCACTATCCCTCAAAAGCGTTTTCACTCTATTTTGGCTTTTCTACTCCTTTTTTGCAAGCTGGAATGTGAAAGCGATAGAGGAGGAAAATTTAACTTTTCAGAAATTTGTCATCCAAGATGGTTCAATTCTAGTAAAGGCTCAAGTTACTTCTTAGTAAATCTAAACTTGTTTGTACTATTCTTACTAAGGGCCCTCCTGATGTAGAGTGCAATAATGACAATTTGTACAACTGTCTCTGAATGTAACTTTTGTTCTTTATACCAATGGGACAAGTGAGGAGTGAGTGTGGAGTTATACTTCATCTGTTAGATGCCAGAATACCATCAATTGGTGCAGGTCAATCCATACCTTGATCATTATATTTTCTCTACAAGGTTCATAGATAACTATGAAGACCCATCAACAAAAGAGTTACTGGCAACTAATACCATCCTTGTGAAGTACAAACAGCCCCAGTTCTGAAGCATTTAGGTCTGCAGTGAAGACTAACAAAATTTGTGGTTTTCAGCCACATATTGAAATAAAGGGGGCCAGGAAGGGAAACCAGAAAAATACTTTGAGAGAATTTAATGAAACTTGTATCCTCACGTAGTGTCTTGGGAGTCTAAACCCAGTCAATAGTGGTCAGATGATGATACCATGAGCACCTGTACCACAGTGAGCCTATTTCTTCAGGACCACACGTGCCAAGAACTGTGCTGAAGAGAAAGTTGCCTAAGGAAATTGCACCAGTTTCTGCTGTGCACAGAAGTCCTCATCTAGCTTCAGCTGGAATGATTACAGCACCACCGTGTCGGAGGTTATTGCCCCAGTTTTCTTGAAGAAGGTTCCTAATTTGCATCAAGCAAAACAAACTGGGTTAGCATAAATAGTTTAAATTGGTGGTCAGAATTAAACCATCTGATTTCGCCAGAAATGAAAGCAGTTGCACACAAACTGCTCTGCTAGGAGGCTGGGGCAGCAGTAATTTCTGGAAGCAAGGAAGTCACATGCAGCTTATAATTGCAACATCACTCATCAAAAGATGTCCATTTCTGGACTAACTACATTGGTTAAAACATACATTTCTTTTTAACTCAATCTCTTTCTATGTGGCTTTATTTTGCTTTAGATAAGTAATATACTGATTTACCTTAAATTAACTGCTTAACAATTTACTTTCTAACTGAAAGAATAAGAAGGAAACAGTTACCGCACACAGTCAAAGCCTAGTATTGGTGTAGATGGGCAGAACAGCCTGTGGGAAAGTTTTCATTCCTGCTGACAATATTGGACAGACTCATCAGGAAGGAGATTTAAGTCAACAGATCTGGAAATCCAGCAACAAGAACTGACATCAGTTAAATCTGTTTAAATGGGGAGAGAAAATAGCCTACATGGCTACTACAAGCCTGAAGTAGTGTGTTGTCTCATTTATCCTAATGAAGACTTTGCCTGTGATGTGGAAAATGTTTACAGGACCACAGGGTACAAGAGATTCTAATTATAAATCTTTGATCCATTACTTGGTTTCTAGACACAGAATTTGTTTCTGCTGTAACTCCAGTGAAGTCAGAGTTACGCCAGAGAGGAACTCTCTAGTTAAATATTGTTTGGAGAAAATACCATGTTATATGAACAAAACAAAAAGAGATTTCACACAATGTAACTGTAACTGTTTGGTATCTTTTCTAGCAAGAAAAACAAGGTTGTGGAGAAATTGAAGTGGCAGCTGACCTTATGAAGAAAATCAAGGTACATGTTAAGACTTCAACACTTGTTTTGCAGAGTATCAGAGTGGTACTTGTATTAGCTAAAATATTAGATGAAAGAACTGTAACAGAGCTATGTACTTGAGAACATGAATTCTTGTCTCTTGCAAAAAAAAAAAAGAGACACCTGTTCATAAGAGTTAAATGAACGGACTACTGACTGTTCAGAAGTGACTGAAACAATAACCAAGCCCATGTTTTGCATTTGTTGTAATTCCCACAATGGCCATTTTTATCCTCGGCTCGAACATGTTCTGGAGCTTGTGACTGGCTTCCACTAAAACTCTTGTCTCCCACACAGCAGGACATCCCAGCCTGGTTTAATATTTTTACTTACTCCTGTGATACTGTTTGTACTAGTGGAGATCCTAGGGACAGTGAGTGAAGCTGTTTCTCAGGTACACGTGAACCCAGCATGTGGAGACGCACAAATTCTCAATCAGCCATTCAAAACTTTTCACTAGTACCTTAGAGGACAGCGTATGGCAGAGGGTCTTTCTGCTGTAGATCCTCAACCTCAGTCTTCCTTCCCCACTACTCTCATGAGCATCTTTATGCTTACAAGAGATGTTCTGATATTCCTGCCTGAAACTGCTTCCCACCATCACTTCTTGAACTAAAGGACACTAAGAATGGTCTAAGAATTGACAAATAGAAGGCTTCTACTCTGAGAGACTTGTCTGGGAGTGGGATAGAGGAGGATTTCTAGCACGGAAAAGACAGGACAGGAGGAATAATTGCAGAAACAGATAATTGATGAGACTCTCCCAGATATGCTCCTTCACTGGCCTTAGCAAAAGATGGGAAATTAGTCAATTACAAAATAGAATCTTTAAGGAATGCAAGACTCACTCAAGGGTTAATGTGTAAATGTGAAGCAATTTGTTTAAATACATATTTCTTTGGCCAGCCTTGTGCTGTGCCCTGTCATCCAGGAAAGCCAGATTAAATTCCCATCCCATTTTTTTTTTGTTGAGTTTTTTTTTCACTCCCTGGAGTGACAGGCTAATTAAGGAGTGACAGAGACTGTCTCAGAAGAGTCCTGTTCAAATATCAAAGAAACAGATGCAGCAAGACAGACAGACCTTCACTGCTAGCTGATGCTCAGAGCAGCTCTCTCCCACTGCACCATGCCACTACTGGCTCATCACATGACATGAAAGAGACACTGTTTTTCTTTTATCACTTCTCTAAAGTAAGAGGACCGTGCAAGTTGTGGGAATTAAACCAGTGAAATCCAGGAGCAAGAGGAGAATCAGGTATTCGGTGTTTTAAAGTAAACCTTAGGCAGAGAAAGAAAAAGGAGGGGAAGACAAGTATCTCAAACGTATCAGAGGGGAATGTTGGCTTTGTTTAGCCAGTGACTTCAGTAAGAATGAAACTAGCTTGTGATATCTGCAAAATGAAGTTGAATCCGTTGCGCCATTGCTATCAGGCAGTATCAGAGTTTGATGTAACTGGAATACATCACTCTGTATCTCACAAAGGCCACAGGCCACTTACTAATGAACAAGGGGGTGAACAGCAGAGTCATGCAGCTCCTCAGAAACAGTCTGCTTCACTCCCCTACCTCCAGTCTGAGCTCCAGCTGTACAGAGCACTACTTGCCTGTTTCGTTGTGGACATAACCACCACTCAGCAGATCGTTAGGAGAGCCTGGACCAAACCCAATGCTCTCTACAAAACAACAGCTACTCTAAAACATTATGTCACTGGGACGGCTGAGGCCTTTAAGGATTCACCTGAGAGGCTGACAGGATATAGGAGACTGTACATAGTAACCTAAGAAAAAATGCAGGATCACGATGTGTCCTCTCTCATAATACAGAACCAGGACAAGTACTTGCTGAAGACCTACAGAAGTTATTTCTGTGTGCATATTTTCCAAAGAAAACTACATCTGCCCATACAAAGAATTTTAAGGATTTATACCCCTCAGCCTGGCACAGATACAAAGCTGATGAACAAAATGTTCCTCCACAGGCTTCTGTCCTGCCCCTTACTGTGGTCACTGCATGTCCCGTCACACAGTGAAGCTAGACTTTCCACTGAGATCCTGACCACTGCTCAGAGGTTTCCTGTTTGCTGCTATGAAAAGGTGATTTATTATTATTATTTTTAATTGCTTAAACTGGGTAAAATTTTCAGAAGACTACATCTTCTCCTTGAGTTACTACATTTGCACAATGCCATAGGTGGGCATGCCACATCAAGGAGAAATGAAACAGAAAGAGTCTGATGTGAGGAATTTACAATCTAAATTAACCATAGCACAGCAAGGGTGACAAAAAACAGCGGCACTGGAGGACACATACCACAACAGTGAGAGCTTATGGGATCTGTTCAGCGGGTGTAATGAACTTAATGATTCTTTTTCTCGTGTCACTTTATTCCCCACTTCCCCCCCATTCATAATATTTAAATCTGTAGACAGTGAACTCAGTCTTCATCTCAGTGAAGCAAATGGCAACATTTCAAATGACTTCAATAGCGTCAGGATTTGGCTTCATATCTGGCATAAAAGGCAAGGGTGGAGAACAGCAAAGGAAGGCTAGCCTAAAAGGAGTGGATTTTGTGAGTGGTTTGGAGGAAAGCCGAGTAGCACAATGCGCAGGGTCAGGGAGGCATCATTATATGATATGCAAAAATGCACAGAGAGATTTATGGCGGGAGAATGCTGGAGCAAACACAGCAAGCTCAATTAGCAGAGAAGCCGGCACAAGAAATAAAGCAATCAGATACATGAGGTGAAATTCTATTCCTGATTTCACCAATATAAAACCACTGACTTAATTGTAAAGAGCGAAAAATATGGTCAAAAACAATCAGAAAGGTCTAGAGAGACCAATGCAGCACATTGAAGACAGGGACGTCTGACATCAGGACAGTCTGAGAGGTGTGGGCAGGATACACTGGTGGCCCAGTAGAGAGCAAGATGGTTTTTAGCAATCACCCTGTTGTACTTGTATAATATAAGAGAGGGGGAGGCCCAAAGGATGAGAAAAGGGGCACTAAAGAAGGGGCTAATTAAAAATGGCAATTAGTGGTGCTTCAGCCCCTAGATTGAAACAGAAAACAATAGAATGACCTTTGTTATATGTAAAGAGTCAGCGTTTCTGGTTGGGAAAAAAAATGTAACTATGATCAAAATGGGAGAATGTTTACAAAGGTAAACATGTGGTGGGTGAGTATCTGTAGGAATGCAAAATAATATAACTAACGACAGCAACAAAAAGCAATATTCCCCAAGTTACAGGGAGTTTCAGACCAAAGATCCTTGGGACAGGTTGGAAGGGGAGGTGGAAGAGCACAGCAAAAAGAAATATAAACTTAATAGGATCTTAAAAGTCATAAACAAAAGACAATAATCAACGGTGTTTTCTCTTCTCCAAAAAGACCACAGGGAGTTTCCATGATACAGCAGAGGCATCAGGGAAGAGACCTCAGCTGCATCAAGAGCCACCATGGGAATTAGCACCATCTGCTCCACAAAGCGAAGAAGGAGGGGGAAGGGGAAGAGATGGGCAATGCACACTGAAACTTGGTAACAAACCACACCTCTGCCCTGCAGAACTGCTCACAGAAGGTCAACAGCACCACTGAGGAAAAAAGTAGGCAAGCAAAGGATTTCCTCCAAGAAAAGTGCATCAGTTGCATATAAATACTAAAAGTAAAATGAAATACACAAGGTGGTGGTAGGGAATAAAGAAGGGGAATGATCCTGTTTGTTTCCTGGTGTATGCTGGCATACTTACAGCAAAGTACATAAGGTGACCAAGATTTACAACAGTCGTGAGGATCTGGTCCAATTAGTTCATTTTCTTGCGTTGCTGCATTATGAATTTGGCAGACTAAGTTCCCGGGAAGGGTCCTGTCACCGTTACTTTATTTGGAATCAGCAGCACTAGTACTGAGGTTCCACAGTCGGTGTAGACATCGTGTTTACACCAGAAAAGGAGAACCTGTAGAGGTCATGTTTTGTTTAATGGAAAGAACACAACTCTCCACACACACAGCCAAATGTTATTAGCCTTACTTAGCTGAGTAGTTCCAGGATTGCTGATGAGAGCAAGGCACCCCAAAACACTAGTCTTGCTCACCTAAGCAGTCTCACCGAGTTCATCCTTACTCTGGATGCTACCGATCTATAAATAGCAAATAACTGATGATAAGGGTTAGTGTGTCTAGCGCTGGGCTCTCAACCACCACATGGGACCTGCGGCATTCTGCGCTATTGAGCATTGGACAGCCAAGTATTTTTGTGTGCAATTTTAAATGGCTGTAGTGTATTAGGATGGTTAGCATCTCCAGATAGACCAAGGAAAATAAACATGAAGAAGTTATAAGCCTATAGAAGGAGCTGCTTATCACTTTTGTCCTCTGAAAAATCTTTCTGTATCTAGTTAAAATACACACCTTTTCCATCTGCCTCAGGAAGCACACCAGCCTGCGTAGACCATTCAGCTTAACATACATTATGTGAAAGGCCTAGAAAATGTCAGATGTCAGGAAAAACTTTGTTCTCAAAAGTTTGATGGAACTGCACAAAATATCAGCTGGTCATTCTTCGAATTTGAGAGTAACCAAGTATTAATTTTAACTAGATCTCAGTTTCAAGAGAAGGCTGCAAAGGCTGTATCCAATGGCACATGTAAGCTCCTGAGCATGCACACCAACTGCACAGTGGTGGAGCTCAAACTAGGAATTTCCAGCAGAGGAGCACTGTTAAGGCACTGAGTTCCCACTTTAATCCCTGCCAGTTATTCAACTGGATTTGTAATCTTCTACCTCTTTTCTTCATTAGGAAAACACTATTCCAAGGCAAAGGTGTATATATACATATAAAGCATTTACAGTATTAACACGTCATCAGATCAACATAAACTCTAAGTTCCACTCACCGCTTCACTTGAACAGCTAAACCACAGGTTTTCATGAAGATTTTTCCTCATATTTGAGCTCTGCATGGGTTTACTAACTGAAGGTAAAACTGCGTCACTCTTTCCAATGCAGATAGCACCATTGCTTTTCCAAAGCAGACTGCATGCCATTTTTCAGTACAAAATATGCTTAGACCAAACAATTTTGGAAGTCAAATAAATAAAAGTACCTAGAAGTAACGGGCTTTGATGCATCTTCTTGACATGGCCCTTCTTCATTATGAATTTGAAAGAGGTAGGCAGATCTATCCAATCCTACATATGTGGCTTGGCTATTTGAATTCTAAATCCAACCACCATCGGAGCCTGAAGTAGAAGTGGAGGAGACAACATGGCCATTCAAACATGACCAAAGGTTGAAGGAGCACCCTGAACCACCACGGGTTGCTACAGAGCAAGCCACAGTACTCAGGATAGCAGCAGGAAGACCGCTGGAAGTGGCGTAGTTGCTATGTTAATCAAGACGTCCACATGGGGATTGCTCCTGTGGACACTGACAGTGTTCTTAAGATCAAGCTTTCTCTCTGGTATTAAAACACCTATGGCTCTG
>VYZM01016296.1:113654-142564 GCA_013398915.1 Dromas ardeola | reverse complement strand
TACAATTAGAACTTCTTGTGTTCACATCTCTCATTTACTAAATCTGATTGCAAAATTATTTTCGCTCCCTTGGTGATCCGGGGATTTGTTGCTTTCTCCCACAACAGCACAAAAATTTAAATCTCAGAAAAGTGCATAAACTGACAATACATTAAAAAATGTCTTTAAGTTGATTACAGTGCTTTGCTTTGATTTTAACCTTTGGGGCCTTTTGAATTATTAAGTAATTTCCACTTAAAAAGAAATAAATCAGAAAATATCAAAATGGAATGTTCCTACATGTTCTAAAACTTTTCCAAAAAACAACTTCAATTCTTTGATTAAGGAAATTATTCAAAAATCAACCGTGTTCTCTGAGCTGGATTGGTTTTGATGAATTGGCATACTTCACTCCGAAACAGTCAATGAAAAAATTCCCCAGTCTTCTCTAGTTTTCATATATTTGCCCCAGAAACTCCCTGCTCCCTCTATCCACCTCACAAGCTCAGCACACAGCATTCTGCTCTTGTGCACCAACTTAAAAAGAGTTCAGATAACCCTTTCTTCAATTAGAAGGGCCAATCCTGCATTAATATGGGTCTTAGACATTCTCTGATCATAGACATATGAATATCTAAAAATTTCAGTTAAAAAATAAAGCAGTATTTCTTTGAGAGCTTCCATTTCTTTTCAAGGTCTCAGAAGCAAGAAAACTAGAAACACATGGGAAATGCAGAGAAGGAGGAAGCTGCCCTACTAAAATGCTCCACCTTCAACCACACCTTTCATTTATTTTCAGTTCTTGTCTTCCTATCCAAGATCAGTAATACCACTGAACTGAAGCAAAGTCCACACTTCTCTATTAAACACCTATTCTTAAACTACAGTCACCAAAATTCCTCTTTGCCTTTTCCACACAGTTCTTCATGCGAGTGACCTACTCTTACATGTATGGTGCACATGGCATTTGTGAACTGGAGGGGAGAGGTGTTTCAATTTATCTTCCTGTGGACAAGCAGGCACATCACTAGAAATGCCATTAGAATTACCTCCCTTGGAGAGAAGCCATAGGCTTAAAAGGGTTGTGTAGCATAAAATATCTTCTCATTCCTTTGAATGAAGGATGCCTTGATCTTTTTGAGGCAAAATGAGGGAGTCTTGTAAGATCTTGCCTGTAAGCCTGCTGTAGATAAAGAAAAGAACCTGCAACCACCAAAATACAAGGAGGAGTACTTATTCTCCTCCTTCACCGCCCCCTCCTTGCCTAAATTTAATACCTCAGTAAATGTCAACTCCCACTGAAGCAAGTTATTTAACATTAGCAGAAGACTTCTCCTCAACCTTCCAAATCTAAGAATGCTTCTTTGAATCCGCTGCTGGTCAGGTGCTCTCAGCAGACTGTATACCTGAATCAGTTGTCCGCGTACATGGGCATGTACACACATAGAAGCAATCTCAGGTAATCAGGATGCACACGATAATTATAGTTTGTCTCTCAATAAGCCCTTTTAAGGCTTTTTACAAGTAAGCATCAACTAATCCTTAAACCCTTCTTTAGTGCATGTGAGGTTTATTGTTTTCCTTATATAGGAAATGAAACTGAGTCGCTGAGTAGTTAACCTGTCCAAGGACACTAAGGATGCAACAAACACAAGTTGGGTGTTCTGACTCATTATGCCTGAAATCTAACTGCTAGGCATGCTTCTCATGCTAGTTTCTCCAGGCAGTTTGCAGAGTTCATTAACATTTTCAGGAAACACATAATCTGAATTGTCAAAAGGATTTTCCTGCCCAACTTGACTAGACAGAGAAGAGGAAGGAGGCTCTTCTTTTATATGCTTCTATTCCAGCCTCAGTTTTCCTGCCCTAATAGTATTCTCTGAGTTCAAGGAAAAAGAAAGACAGGTTGCTAAGCTTTTTGGAGCCTCAACCTAGCAAAGGAGAGGTTTCCTCTTACAGCTTCAGGTGTTCAGTGATAAGTGGCGAGTCTCATGCTATCCACCTTTACCAGGTGTCAGGTGAGAGGGTCAGAGGTTCTGTTTCAGTTTAAAAGCCTTGCTTTCAGAGAAAATGGGAACAGTTAGGCAGTGTATTCAAAAAGTGACACCAAGTGGGACAGAGAAGGGTGAAGGGAAGTGTGGTAAGAACTTCATAAAATTCTTTTCCAATTAGGAGCTCCAGGCAGAAACCATCATTGCATTGCTACGTACAGTGTATTCAGCTCAACTATTATTACTCTGTAGCTGTACCCTTTTCTTCTGGCATCATGTTTTTCTTAGATTATGATTTTTTATTTCTCCATACAGTGCAGTTTTTCCAAGGGCAGTTGTTTCAAACTCCAGTCTTGGCCCTTCAGAATACATGATCAAAAATGAAAACCACAGCATCCTATCCCACGCAAAACCTACTGCTTCCAGTACTCACTTAAAGTAGCTCTATTGACACAGTGTAGTGCCAATAAATCAACAAAAGTGGAGTCTACAGTTTTCAGCAAAGAAAATCTAACAAAGTTAAACATACTGCATGTGTTCTTCTTTCTACAGAAAGGGTATTAAGTGATTAATAGTAGTCTGTTCCCAAAATGTAAGATTTGCAAAAACTCCATTATTTTTCCCATTAAATCTCTCTCCAGAGTGTATTAAAAATTCCCCAAACCAAACACTTGTGGCCTAGACAGTCTTCATTTACCCTAGACAAAAATACAGTTTAGGAAAGGAATTATTTGTTGAAAATGTGCATGTCATACACCACAAACAATGGTCACTGGAGGTAACATGGTTTGTAAGTAAATACTGTTGTGCTCCACCCAGAGAGGAGCTGTGAGGACTTTCCTCCACCTCTTCTCACATCCATGAACTGAAAAAGGAGTCACCTCAAGGCAATGCTTCTGATGGGAAGGAGAGAGAAGGGGAGAAGAATGAGCTACATCCCTTTAATGTTAGTAGGAATTATGTGTACCATCTGAAAGAGACTACTTCTTTATACCTGTGGAAAGCTGAAAGGAGCTCTTCACACTGCTAGTTCCAGGGCATAAGACTGTCATCAAGTTCTTGAGTTATTTAAGCGTGTACCTCCATTACGACAGAAAAGACACAGACACTTTTCAGAAATGGGGAACATTTCACCCTACCATCCCTGCTGTCATGTTTGTTCCATTCAGCTTCCTTTCCATAGCATACATAGCCTTCTGGAAATTAAATACGAACACTGATTTGCAGCACATGAGGCAAAATATTGCATAATAATCCGAGGATAATTCAGGTTGAAAGAGACCTCCAAAGGTCTCCCGTCCAACCTCCTGCTCAAGCCAGAGTAAGCTGTGAGGTCAGATCAGGTTTCTCAGAGCTCTGTCCAGTTCTGTCTTGCGAACGTCAAAGGACAGAGGTTTTACAACCTTTTTGGGCAGCCTCCCTCACTGCTTGACTGTTCTCAGGGTGAAAAAGCTTTTCCTTACACCCATTCCGAATCTCTCATTTCAACTTAGTGTCTCTCATCCTCCCACCATGCAACACTGCAAAGAGCCTGGCGCCATCTCCCTGATGACCTCTCGGTAAGTACTGGAAGGCTGCTGCTAGGTTCCCACAAAGCTGTTTCTTCTCCAGTCTGAACTTGCCCAGTTCCCTCAGCCACTCCTCACAGGAGAAGGACTTCATCTCTACAATCTAATGACATTAGAACATGATTTCTCAGAACATTAAGAAAAAGTTATTTTAATAGTTTCTCATGTTCAACATTGTTATGTAAAGGAAACTGAAGAGATGGAATGTCAATAACGTCACCTTTCAGACTAGGGTAAACTTGTATTTCCTATGTTGCACATGCAGGGGGAGCAGCCACCTGTGACAAGGGTCACAGAGAGGGTCTGATTAAATGATGCAAGCAGGTGAATCTGTATCAGGAACACCTCAGTATGGCTCTTAACAAACTCTATCTCCAAGATGACCGACAGTCATGAGGAACTGTAATATACATATAGGATTACACAAATGATACCCAGACGGAAGCATGTTTTGTCATGCTTAACACAAGCATAGGGGCCAGCATCTCCCAAATGTTACTTAAATCTTTCTAAAGTCCCAGACCTGCAACTTCACCTTGCTCTCCCTCCTTCCATCTCCTCTCTCGCTTTCAATTCCCTAATTTTAAAAATGACAATAGCATCACTAGGCCCCATCACAGGAATTTCCAGTATTAGAACTGGTGCGGTGCTTTGAAGATGTTAACTGCTACTCTGGGCACCTTAATTCAAGGCACGAAGAGCGGACAATGAGGTGTAACATAATTACAGACGTTTGACTATTTCAGCACTACACACACAGTCACACAGCAATGATTAAACATGCAAAATCCTGTCCAGCACACACTGGATTCAGTATAAAGCCCGGTAAGTCTCTTCACTGGCTGCACAAAATTCCTCAGCACAGTTCTCAAAAACAGAGCTGCTTTCATGAAACTACTCTCCTACCCGTAGTTCCAGTGCCTGTAGTGAAACTCATGGTAGTGTTTAAGCAGTGACTATAAGGAGGTGTGTTTCCTTACCACCAAGTCTGTAATGAACAGAAGCAAATATAGGGCAAGTTGTGTCTCCTTTCTTAAGAAGGTGTTAGGATAGTGGCAGCGGAGGAAGGAGTCTCCTGCTGCAGAACTGCCCTGGCCATCAGCACAATGTCCAGGGCCAGTTTTGAAGCCCTGTCCTGGACAGGAGACAGAACAAAGCAGGGCAGTAAAGTCACCCACCAAATCTCTACAAAGCATCTTCTTGTGTGGTTTTTTGCACACAATAGATGAGAACCACTCCAAACCATAACTGGAAAAGGACATCCTTAGGACCACTGCAACACTAATTACAAATGCCGACCTTCGAGAAAACCTTTCCTGACACTGAACTGCTTTTATTCTTCTCCCCGAAGATGAACGGTGTGATGCCTACACTGCACTTGTGAGTCATGGGCTGGGCTTTTGTATCCCTTTGTCTCATATCTATGATGTGAAAGAAAAGAATATGTTTGCCTTGTATGTGCTACTCACAGCCGCAAAAATGAGAACGCAATGGTGAAACAGTCATTTAGGACAACATGAAAGAGTCGATCCTTAAGCCAATATTTTATATACCAACAGAGCCCAAGGCCCATCTCACCCTTCTTGGCACACATTGTGCTGTTGTTAACACCTGGTCAAAATGTGACAGGTTTAAAACTGAAGTATTTTACGTGCTGTCTCAGTGAACAAACCACCATATCAGGAAAACAACAGAGGCTGAAACTCACTTACCAAGTCCTCATTTGTACTGATCAATTCAGAAAAAAAAAAAGCACAAAATAAGGAACTACTCAAATTACTCTAGCACAGACAGATTGACAGTAAGGGTGGGAAACCGCCTTTGTTGTATTTGGTGATGCTGTATGTTGAGAGCTGTTGTTGGGCAGTTATGACTAAATGCTTTCAGGTCACAAAAGGCTGCAGGAACTTGAGGAGAAAGTCTGTCTGAGAGGAGCAGGGAGGGAAAAGAGGTGGTTAGATCAATTTAGCTGCTCATATGCAGGCAGGTCCAGAGGGAGTTACCCTTACAGGCTTCCCTTGGGACCTCCTTGCCAAATTCAGTGGACACAGAATTCGTTCTGTACCCATGAGCAAAAAAAATAAAGGGATTACATTTCTCAGTCCCTACAGATTCCCAAGAGAAGGAAGTGGGGGGTGGGAATGGCTCTGGAGAGGGAATCTGTTGAGGCAAACAGCACCTCTGAAGACAGCATATGCTGTCTCTTTAGCCTAAGCAGTTGGGCTCTCATGACAAAGCTTTTACTGAAGACCCCTTAGAAGACACTAAAAATCCAGCTTCAAAAACTGTTGCCAGAATAGGATTCTGGATGCAACAGAAAACAGGTCTGATCTGGCATGACAAATCCTGCTTAGCAACCAAAGGGTTAAGTCTATGAGACGGAGCAAAAGGATCCTTGCTTCTGCTTCCCCCAAGAACAGTAACCCAAAAGCTTCAATGTGACGCTTTTGCAATTTTTTTTTCCACGTTGCAATGAACCGGTGCAGAGCTATTCCTGACATTGTTGCTTGCATTTTCCAGCAAGGCTGCCACTGCATTTGCTGCCTCCACTCCAGTGGGAGGAGTAGGAGGAAAAGGGGTGTCTCCTTCCATTACCAGTGTGAGGAAAAGCGATCAGATTCCCTAAACTGTAGTACCTATTTAATCTCTAAAACCCCAATGCACAGAGGGGTGTCCACCTCACAGCTCCCCTCAGGAACAGGAATACAATTATCATCATCATTGTCACCTGCTGCTGAAACTGTTTTACTCCCCTTTGCCATGAGTGTCCTCCCACTGTTCCCACTGCAACCCTTCCCAAACTCTCCCTTGCCACTTTTTCGCATTGGGCCTGTGAAGAGGTCTTGCTGCTGTTCTTCCAGATCTGAGCCTTCTCATCCAAAATCCCAACGTTACACCCAAGGATAACACACCAGGCCCGACAAGGAACACTGTAGATAGCTAATTGCTCTCATGCTTTTCATCTGCTAACGTATGCCCATCCTGTTACGTAGCAGTAACCAGAACCAGTGGTAACTGCCAGCTGTAAGTTCTTTGGGTCAGAAACTGCTCAATTAGTGCAATGAAATCACAGCCTAGTGGGAGCTACTTACAATACTGATTTCTAGTTAATAGTAATTTTTAAAGGAATTAATTAAATGAAATGTCTTTAATTTGTATTACAGTCTGTCTTTTTGTGTCTTCATTTCCCTTCTGGCCTACAAAACCTCTTTTCCTACCTTACTATGTCTCTATCATGCTTCCTATTCATTCTCCAACGTCCTTTTGCCAGTCACTTCCCCATGCAGAGCCTTCCCTGTCATCCTTCCTACTTCTGCCTTAGAATCCAGGCAATGGTCCTCTCAGAGTCTCCTTGTGTCACCATGCCTTGTAGCCAGCCTTTATACCTGCTTTCACACCCTCCACAAGACTTGAAGGATTGCCCCCACCAGCACTACTATACTCTTCATTAGTATATGAGGAGAGCACTGACACACGAACTTACATTTTGGAAGAGTTACAGTTACAGGGAAAGCAAGAGTTTAGCAAGGAAAAAAATCTATATACATCCCTCTGTCTCATGGGAATACCAGTTTCTTCAAATCAAAATGCTGCAAACCTTTTAAAGGATCAGACGCCTTCATACCTGCACGCACCGACATACACACACATTTTCCTTCCAGTCCTTCTCTCAATCCTGACCTCTTGCCCTGCTTCGACAGTGGTAACTCATCACTTCACTTTGTTGGGAGTTTGCTTAATTCCCCATCTCACTTTGGCCTTTCCAGGAATTAAAGAAATAGAAATATTTCTAGGTGTTAGGATATTCTATTTTCCTCCACTAAAAATAACATCAGGTGAGCAAAAACTGAGATTGAGCTTGGAAGACTGGCAAGGAGAGTGTCCCTGGACCGCATAAAAAGAAGGGTTAAACTGGAGGAGGGGACTCTTAAAGTTAATGCTTTCGAAGTGTTATCAACTATGTTAAAACTGCCAGAGATAGTTTTCAAACACCCAAAAAGGTAGAGTAAATCTTTAATTATAACTAGAACTGGGATTACACACAGAGAAAGGTAGAAAGTGAAACTAAGGTACAATACTCACATAAACTGAAATAGTAATACTGAATTAGATTTCATTTTTCTATTTTATTTTACATATTTTGCTCCATTTTCATGGGCACTTCAAGTGTTTGGTACACCCCTCAGTATGTGGCTGAAAAGGTGGCATATCTTAAACTAGGCTGGGTGTTTTCTTGTGTGTGGTGGGTTTTTTAATCAGTTATTCTAGTTCATAACTGGATGCCATTCGTCACTGGGCAGATAGTGAAGCAGTGCAACGTACACAGACAATCAGAAGTAAAGTTAACAAGGAAAGCCTGAGACAAGACCACCCTCTGAGCATCATCACTGGCAGCATAGGCTGGGGTGAATGCCCTTTGCACAGAGTTACTGTTTGCATAGCATAGAATAACTGTTTGCTAAGTCGTGTTTAGGTACGTCTGTACACTTACACAAAGGGCATGAGGGCATGGTGGCCTTCACACAGAATTTACCCGTGGGGAGGAGGAAACTACATAAAATTGAGAGAGATATCATTTAAATAACCGTTTTTTTTCAAGTCAAAAAGTAGCTGTAACTGGTACACGAGTGGCTTAGAATGTAAGTGGAAATGAATTTCAGGGTGAATTGCATGAATGAAATAAAATGTATGGGGGTAGGTGTTATATTAAATCTGGCCAGCTTACTACTGCAATCTTAGGTGCAGAGCAGTGTCCAAATTCACTTGAGCATTATCTTGAGATGGGCGGCGTTTACTGGGGAAAAAGAATGGCATTTAGGGATTGCCAATTAACACCACTCAGTGTGTCATCTGTGCTCCATGACACAACTCAGTATGGTTCTACAGGTCATGCCTGCGGGCAGTCCTGTTCTAACTGATGGATGCCATTTCTTCTTTTACTGCAAGCTTCTCCTCACAATCACACACGTCTTCCTAGCAGCCACCTGTAGTGGCCCTGTGAACCCATCAGCAAGCATTGGAAACATGCAATAACATCAAGAAGCAATTGCACATCGTGTGCCTTCACATTTGCAATGGAGACTTGCATTCACAGTGTGACTCCCCCATACCCAATGGGACTATTCCACATACAAGCACCAAGCAGATACATTAACAGGAGCTGCTAATTTCTTTTGCTGCAGCAAGGTTCTTCATAGGAACCTGACAGTTCCAGCTATTTCATTTGAAAAGTGTCTGGAAGTTGATTAGTGAAACTGAGAGGAGATTTGCACAACCACCTGAATCCTCTTCCACACTTCCTGTCCCATAACAGCTTTGGGGCAGGGGACTGATGCAATCCCAGCACTTAAATCCCAGTAATAAAGGCAATCATGTAGGTCTTCTTGGTCATGCTGCCAAAGTTTGTGTTTCATCTCCAAAGATTTCTCAAAAACATGATGTCTAAGAACTCAAACGCTGATACATGAAAGGAGCACATCAGGGCTTCCTCCTGACTGTAGAAATCTGTGTTGATACTACAGATTAACACAGTTAATACTGTGTTAATAGTGCACTGAAAAAGATGGATTTTTTAATGACTTCTACCCAATGTGTACAATATCCTGGAAACATCTACAGATGCCTGACCAAGTGCCTAATATGCAACTGTTAATCATTCTGCTGACCTACGGCAACAGCCACTCCCATGTAAAGACAGGTTGCCTGTGGTAGAGCCCCAGTGTGGGAACGCAGCAAATTAGAAGGCCTCCTCCCTTAGAAAAGGGAATGAAACGGGGCTTGTGAGTGGGGAAAGAGAGAAGCTGAAATACCCATATACCCCAACTATACCACAGCAACATAAGGACCACAGTGACCAGATATAAGAGCAAGAGAGCCAGGAATCAAACCACTTTCCAGAAATTCAGAAATCAAGCAGATTCAAGTCACCTCTCCTGAAAGATTTTAGTTGGTCCAAAGGAGGGAAAGCCTTAAATAATCCACTCAATTTTTACAATGTGTGTAGAGAAGGTTAGGAACAGAATTTGTTATGTTCATGGCTACATACCTCCCTGATAAAAGTTGATTTAAGCAAGTAGCAGGTACCTGGGACACAACAGCTGGACACCAAGAATTTTTTCCAGGTCTCCCTGCAATTTGATACCATCTAGATCAGCACCAAATGCTAAGGCAAGTTCTGGGGCCTCCAATACATTTAATTTTGAACAAGAGCATCTCTTTTTCTTCTCATCAGGATTCAGGTATGCTACTGCATAGCATGAGGAGAGGACAACCACCTTATGTGCAAGGTGTCATCAGCTGCCTTTCATTATAAATAATAACTTATAAGACACGTCTGCAAATGGCCACAGGAGCAGGAAGAGAGCCACGAGGAAGAGCAAAGGTCACCTATGACTGTGAATCTGAGACATGACTAGAAAATTCATCCCATAAACAGTGACCTAGTGAGAGCACAAAAACAAAAAGAAAACTGTGCAACAGGACAGAAAGGACAAAAAAAAATAACGCTCCCTTCAGTCAGATCAGACCACTGCAGTTTTCCCAGGGGTTAACTCTGCCAGCTCTGACACAGACACCCCAAACCAATGAACAGCTTGTAAGTATAGAAACAACTAATTCAGATTTTTTCCCTCTAGAATGAATCTAAATATAGGTTTTACTTCCTATCCAGTCTGAACAAGACACCTATAAACAGACACTGAAGGTGGCAAATTTCTTAACTGCAATGTCCATTAAACAAATCAGCATCAAACACTTTGCATTCACTCACAACTTCTAGCCCTTATTTAGCACTTTACAACCATTAATCTCAAACTGCTCTTCAAGGAGAGATATAAAGGATTTTATCTAGTCTTCGCATAGGGAAACAGCGGGACAATAAGGTACAAGACTTGGCTGGAAATATACAGAAAGTCAATGGTGTAGGCAGAAACTAAATGCAAGTCTCTGCATTACCACTCTGGATCATGCCATTTCCTCTGTATAGCAGCCAAAGCGTATGTTTAATAAACAGGTTGTCTCAGGTTGTTGCAAGACCTGGGTGAACTGGCACACAGATATTCCCCCTAGGGTTGACATGAAGGAGCAAACGTTGCAAAGAACAAAATAAAGCTCTGGTTATTCAGCCAGTAATCATAATTCCATCTTGCATTTCTGGGTCTATTATTTTGAAACTTCTCAAGGCCTTTCTTGCAACACTGCTAAGTACTATGTGACTGCCAGAGCCCTTGAAACATAAAAATGGCCATACCAGCTCAGACCAAAGGTCCATCTAACCCAGGACTCTGTCTCAAACTTCAGCCAGTAAGGAATCCCTAAGGAGATGCACAAAATATGGACAGGATATAGCGATATTCTGCAGAAAATATACTGGTATATCCTCTCAACCTCTGGTAAACTGTGATTCAGATACCTTGGTATTCAATATCCACTGAAGGATTTTCCTTCTGTGACGCTGACCCTTTTTGAACCCAAGTAAACTTTAATACCCCATACATCCAATTGTAAAGAGTTCCACAGCTTTATTTAATATTTGGTGAAAAAGTATCCCCTTTCGTTCCTTTTAAACCAGCCTCTTGATAATCTCATTTGATGTCCTGACTTCTGGCTTCAAGAGAGAGAATGAACATCCATCCCCTAATTGCTCCTTCCACAATGCTCCTGATCTCATGAACCTCTCTCATATAGAGAGAGTCAGAAATCTTTTTACAGACTGGAAAAAAACAAATCGATTTAGTAATTCCTCATAGGGAAGTTGTTCCTTTTGATCATCCGTGTTTCCTTCTCAGTACGTCTTTGATCTTATTGTATCCTTTTCAAGACAAGGAGACCAAACTGGTCATAGTATTCAACATGCAGCAAACCTTGGATTTAGATAGTGGCATAGTAATGACGTTTGTTTCCTTTCAGAGTAACTCCTAACATTCAGCCTGCGTCTCTTCCTTTCTGTCTCCCTTTTTGTCTTCCTTCTTCTTCTCACTTTATTAGTATCTTTCCCCATTATTGAAAACAAAGCTCATATTTTGGTAGATCTATTATAGCTCAAAAACTTTTCTCTTCAGTGTCAGTAACAAGTTCCGTCCCCATTGCTGTATATGTTAATTTGGCATTGTGTTTCCCCACATGCCTTAATTTATATTTACCTAAACTGTACACAATCAGCCATTTTAATGAGCCAAATCATTCAGTTTCATGAGGTCCTTCTTCCTCAAGACTTCACAGCAACCTTGTGTTTTTCCCACCTGAAATATACTTAGTATTATCAGCTAAGTTTGCCACCTCCTCTCCACTTTCTTTTCCAGATCATTTGCAAATATCAGATGGCACGGGCCCAATTACTGATCCAGCTGGGCCTCCACAGGTAACCTGATGAGTTGTTTCTGCCCTGTGTTTCCAGGGTTTTAACCAACTGTGCCTCCAGAGGACTTCCCAAGGCAGCTTAGTCTCTTTAAAAGCTTCTAGAGAAGAACATTGTCAAAGCCATTTGGAAACCAGGCTGTGTCACGGTGGCTGCTGAGTGGGAGTGGCTGCCACTGGAGGAAAGCTCTGCTCTCCAGCTGCAGGTGCCATTCCCGTCTCTCCTACCCTCCCAGCAGGAAAAGGCGAAGCAGGCCTTATCCTCCTCCAGTTCTCCATTCCAGCTCTTCCTACTTCTTCCCTCCCCATCACTTGAATAGCACTGGCCTTGGCCCCTCATCCTTGGAAAGGCAAACTGCCAAGAAGCCCCAAGTCTCTTTGGAGTGCAGGCATCTGCAGTCCCAGGGAGCACCAGTGCAACTAGAGTAGGTGATACCCTGCATGAGCATGCTGAGGAGTGATTCTGTAAGAATTAGTGCTATATAAGTGTGCTGCCAACTTAAAGCAGGAAAACAAATGCCTCACACAAGCACTGAGTAGCTACAATTTTATTATGAAGTAACTTTCATCACCATTCAAACAATCCAACTAAGCAAAGGTCTACTGACCCCACAACTCTTTTTAGTGGTATCTTGAAACAAATAAGGATTGGGTCTAATATCAGTCATGACAACCAAGTCCAATGTCATATTATATATGTTTATAAATATGTAAAAGGAAACATTGAGTGAAACTCTAAGCAGGCCTGTCAGAAAACAAAACCACTCCATGCAACTCCTAGTAAGTGTCTTCTTAGGGATCAATGGCACTTTTGGCTCCTGTCTGGTCTCTCCAAGCATGTCCCCTCTGATGCCCTCTGCAGTGTGAAAGCCCATTGATTCCCTCCTCTGGGATCAGGTTCTAGTCTACACGCAAACTCTTGCATATTGATTCTTTCTTACCCATTTTAAGTTCCCCACCCAAGAAACTGTTAAGAAGTAAATACAGAAAACAGTAACAACCTTCCTAAAATAAAGTGTGGTTTAACTGTAACAGTAGGGAAAAGGAAGAATTCAAAAGTTTTTAATATAAAAATCTATTTGTGCCTTCTCCAGCTGAATTCTAACCTTCCAGGAGGATGCAGCAGCAGGTCTATCTGTATGTCATCCTGTTCCCAGCTAGTAACTACGCAAGGGAGCACCATTTCACCTGGAGAGAGTTCTATTCCCTTCCCATTTGCTGGGGTTTTTTTGAGTTTGTTAATCCAAAACTAGTTTAGTGTGATCCGGTGGAGATTTCCATGCCAGCTGCATACTACCTGTTACTACGTAACACCACTTGTGAGTTCATTTATGGATGCTCTTGATCTCGGTTTTGCTGTCTTAATTTTGTTTGTTTCTTTACCAAAATCAAAAGCCTGCTATTAAGCTATACTGAGAAATTATACGATAAGCATTCTTCACAGACAGCAAATAATCACAGAGAATATATGGCATCCAAAACATTTCTTACTAGAAAGATGAAAATTTCTGAATAGCACCGTCCTTCAGGATGGCTCAGTGAAGTTAAGTGCCTGCAACTTCTGGGTAGGAATGTACTGGGAAATTTAAAGGCTATGAGCACCTTTCTTCATCTACTACCTTCAGGCTGCTGTTTACCATCTTGAAGTACGGAACCACACAGGGTGAGCACAGCTTATCTGACAGAAACGGTTTTGCAGGTATCTGAAACTGGGAAGTAACTACCGTGTAGGGTTATAGGGCACAAAAGGATCATTTGAAAGCAGAGAGAATTAAACGTACAGTTGGTATTAACATATGGATGAAACATTGCTTTAAAAGTTCAAACAGCAACTGTCAGCTGAACAAAGTTGGCACAAGGGTAACAAATGAGTTTTGCAATTGTGCTATTTTTACCATGTAATACCAATACTGTATAAAAGAACAAATGTTGTGTATATGTTCAATGCCAAACCTAAACTGTTGCTAACAGTGTTGTTATGATGTGATTAAAATGTCACCATCATTACTTGCTGAAAAGGATTTTATTCCCCTCTCCAGAAGCAAGTGTTTTCATCACTGGAGTTTTACCAGACATGTTTGTGAGAAAGAAAGGTGAAGGAATAACCCAACTCAAACATTTAAAAGCATTTAACCATTCTGGCTCATTGACAACCGTACGCTCTCCCTGTGATTTTTAAGAGCTACTGACGCCTCATGGAAAAAACTTTGAAAAACATAGTATTGAAAAACAATTTTGCCAATGTGTCATATTTTCTGTCTTATCCCTTCCCTTGCTTCTCACTAGTAAAAGAATCTACATGAAAACAGAACCTTGATTCTTTAGGTAGACAAAACTTGGATCTGAGCTCTGCCAAAGCATGTGGGTGTTTGGATCCTGTCCATTAAAGACATTTAACTTCAGATCCAGATTCAATCTTCGAAGTCTGCAAGAAGTGCTGAGATCCAGGATTTTGTTCTGACCCATCCCTGTTACTAAGAAGTCATCTGCTGCCTGTCCTGCACATTAAGCTGTAGACTTCTGCTAAGGATCTCATAGGTGGCTGCTGATGTCAACATTTGCTGCCAAATTATAAGCATCGGCCACTACTGAATATCTGAGGTAGAGGGAGATTCTGAAAATTTAAGGAGGGGAATAAAAGGAATTTTCTCTGGTAGTACAGTTGTCTTGAAATAACATAGACTTGGTTTGTCTCTCACACTGGCATGACTTTTTGGACTTCAGTGAAATCACACTGGCTGAGTACAAACAAAAACCACAGTCTGTATGAAGCTAAAGTTTTTTTTTCACATTCAGTGTGTTGAAACAACACATTCCAGCCCAGCCATTGAAGCTCCTGCTGCCTTTTAAGCATAGAAAACAGAGATTCACCCCAAATCTCCCACTCTGCAAATTACTGTGAGTGGAGAAGGAGAGCAAGCCAAACTTCCTCAGCTCAAAAAAATGCCAAACTGGACATAATTTCAAAAAAAAGAATCACATTTCAGCATGGCCTTGGCGCTCGTACTTCCTGACTTAGCTACACCAGGCAGAGCAATGGAAACACTGGATAGATACCTTCCTTGGGAACGTGCAGGAGGGCATGCTTTTTACGTGACCTTGCCCCTCCTTTTATCAAAACACTTCTCTTACTTTCACTGACATTTACCCCTTTGCTCCAAGGACACTGAAGCAAAGCGAGAGGAAGACTAGCACCCAGATTGCCCGCCTGCTCCAAGAAAAGCTTTTCATCAGTGGATTTACTGACAACTGGGATATCGAAGGAAGACTGACAGATTGGTAAGTGCCCAAGGTTTGTATTTCACTGTTGCCAAGTCATGAGACTAAAACCACAAATCTCGCAGAGGACTAAAAAACTAGAATTTTGTGAGGGGTGAGCTGACATCTACCATACGCGCTGGGAGAAAGAAGGAAATGGCAACAGGACATAAAGCAGCCTCCAGATTTCTGAAGTGCCACCTATCTGATCCTCTTGCATCATGTAGTATCACAATACTAGACAACCTGTCACACAGACTTCAAAGAGGCTACTTAGTTTGAGCAGAAAGAGCTGAATCTGCCCACAGAACCCCACTGTCTGAATGACCAGAGACAAGCAGTAATTGCTAGATGAAATGGAAAAAAATAACCAACAACTCCAGTCCTAGTTCTCCACTGTCTTGCACTTCATATGGTCATTTACATCTGGGAAAAGTGAATGTGAAACACTTCCAAACCACAGAGGCAGTAATTTACACTTGCTTCCACTGCATTAGGCATGACACTGAAGAATCAGACCCTCTCTTACAAGCAAAATGTCCCCGACAATGGATGACGAGTTAAATATAGGCTGTGTAATTCCACTTGTTTTGGAAAACAGTCAATTTAGAAAGGTTACCATAAGACAGCAGCAAAAATCTGCTCCTGAACTCCCAACATCTCAAGCCGTAGCCTTGTCAATAGTACGCAGGGTGCAAAAGATTATGGCCAGCTCAGGCCATTAGTTTCCTTTCTGGGCAGGAATCCCAGCATAACAGATACTTATGCATATTCTGTCCTCATTTTATCTAATTACAAATATCTCTCTAGGGATGGGGAGGGGAGAAGAGGTTTGATCACACGATTTTAGGTCACTTATGCAAGGGATTGCTGGGATATGCATTGATCCAAAGAGTACTGTAATATTTCAAAAGTTCCCAGAGCCCTCTAGTAAGAAAAAAAAAAATGCATATATGTATCATTTTTTCCTATTTGTATGCATTTTTGAAACTGACCAGTAGGAAAGAGTTGAATCATATACTGCTATAAATCAGTAGGAAGTATATGGAAATGTTTAAAATACCAAGACATTGATTAACAAACAATACCATGTTTTCCTAAACACCATCTGTGATTACATTATTTCTTTCCTACACACACACAAATATACATAGATTATGCATACACACAGTTTTCTCTGAATAAGACAAACAACATCAGAGAAAAATGGAATAAGGTCACTTAAGAAAAAATCAGCTTTATCTTGCTCATTTGGATTTTTATTTAATGGTTGTAACTCTGGTGAAAGATGCAACATTGTTTTACATTGATGAAATTTTAAAAGCCACATTAAGGCATGATCTAATTAAGTAAAACAACTTTATATTAAGCAGAATTGCCCCTGCTTCCCCTAGATCAACATGGCCTAAGTCTTCTGCAGTCCAAGAATAGGTAAAAAATTGTACAATTTCTATCACCATCACAAAGTGCTTCAAACCTGTTGCTGAGTGCTTCAAACCTGCTCCTTAAAGCATGGGAAGAGTGGAATACAGCAGAACTTGGGGAATTTCTTTAAGAGAAAAATGCAAGAATTGTTTGAAACTCGTATGGAAAGACTGGAGAAGTTATCAGCTGAATAATTACCTTGAAAAAGGACAACAGAATTAAACAGACACCCTTCAGAAACAGAAAACACTAGTAACAGAAGAAAAAATCAGATCTTAAAGATCAGGAAGTATAGGGAGAATTGCCAAAGTCAAAAGTTAGAACTTGCAAAAGCTGTTAAAAAAATAGTAAGATTCTTCAGGCATCAAAATAAGAGCGATCAAAGAAAGTTCAGCTGTTTTGCAGTTAGAATGGTACATAGATTAAATATAATGTAGGTACAGGCCAAGAACTAAAGGAATGCTGTGCTTCAGCGGGATGACTGAGGTGGAAGCCACAAAGACATTTGTGCAGTCAAGGCATAAATTCTGGATAATGTCTGCCCAAGAACTGCGACCTGAAACCATACATCAACTAGCAAGTTCTTTAAACAGATAATGCAAAATGTGGTTACTACTATATTACTGAAGTCTAGCAAGCAAAATAAAATTAACTGTTTTAGAACACAAACCTTGCAAATTATAGCAGTAAGGCTGAGACAGACTTTACTTACATGCAGTTTTTTAAGTGCAAAATGATCAAGGACACTCTTGAACAAGGAAACAACTAAGATACAAGATCCATACCTTGTGCCAGAGTAACTTGACACCTTGCTTTCATAAAATACTGATATTCTAGACATCTTCTTCTTAGCTATTTGGACTTTCAGCAAATGTTGCATATAGTACTATATGAGAAATTACTGAAAATGGAGAGGATGAGGATTAGTACAAGAATGGTGATATGACTGAAAAAACACTGAAAGAGGGTTGGACACAGGTAAAATCATAACAGAGACAGTAATTGGCTGATGGGAGGTTACTTTTGCAGTTCTAGAAAGGACTGGTCCGGGGACTGATCTTATTCAGTATTTCCATTAATGACCTTGGCACAAAAAGTATGTGTGCTGATAAAAGTTAGCCACTTACACAAGTCAAAGGGACATCAAGGAAGTTAAGAATATCAGGCAAGATGGATTAGATGGAGTGAATTCACTATAAATTTCACTTAATACCATCAAGATCATAATCTCAACAACAACAACAGCTGAAAGGGCAGGAGGAGAAACATAACAGTATCGGTCTACCACAGGATGCCTATGAACCACTAGCACAATACAAGCACAAATAAATGCAAAAGCAAGGTGTTCCAGAAGACGTAAAAAATATAGTTACTGCAGAGGGCAAAACCTCACCTGAAACAGAGTACAACTCTGTCTACTCACGCTTGAGAAAGCTGAATGTGAGTAATCCAAGCTGGAGTAGAGAAGGCAAAGACAATGAATACTCCAGCAATCAAAGGAAAGGAAAAGATAGCACAGACAGTTTAGTATATCAAAACAAAGGCTGAGAGGGCTTATAATAGTGTCGTACAAATGCAAGATAGTGGAGAGGAAGACATGGAGGGAGCAACAGTATGTAAACTAACAACTCCATGCTGGCACCAGCACAAATGGGTATAAACTGGTCACAAGTAGGGCTAGGCTAGGGATTAAAATGCTATTTCCAGCCATCAGAGCAGTGGGTTCTGGAACCCTCCCAAGAGGAGTAATGGAAACAAACAGTCCAAGTGGGGATTTAAGACAAGGACTTTTCAGTTTATGAAAGGGATTATCTGACATGGTACCAGGGGACTGGACGTAAGACCCAGGAACCCTCTTTTAAACCCACACTTCTATTAATTGAGCCTCTGTGGCCAATTTGGTCTTTGTCTTCTCATCTGAAAGTACCCACTCAGGAACCAATTAGTGTCAACTGGGATGGCAGCCTTTATGATATCGGTACCTGACCACTAGAAACAGGATCAGGCCCACCCACATCTTCAAGACAAGATATTAAGTATATCCTCTTGTTTTAATAGGCACTCCAGCCCAACCTGACCTTTGATGGTAGTACAACATGCAAGAAAACCATGTTGAAGCCACTGTCATGGCCCCTTAAGCACTTTGCCAAGAGACCACTAGTGCCAGCGTCCAAACCATTCTTCCAGAGGCGTGTGCAGAATTGCCTTCAAAGGTAGTCTGCGTTAAACCCCATGGGTGAGCATCTCCCAGACACTTCAGCCTCCAAGAACTCACTAGTCTTTCATCCAGTCCTGTTAGTCAGCTACTCAGAGGAGACCTCTGCACTGCGGGTGCTGCCAGGAACACCACACAAGAACTACTGGCCAGCTTAATGAGGCCTTTTTGAAAATTAAAACCCAAGGGAGGCAAAAGGACAGAAACCAAAATACCCAGGTTTAGCAGAATCTCCTCACACCAAGACTGAAATTTTCATGCAGCTTTTGTATCAGAGTAAAGACCTAACACTCAGCATTTGAGCTGGCCCCTATTGGAAAAAAATAGTACTTATAAAGACAAAAGCAAAAGGTCAAAGTCCTACAGTCCTGAAAATAGATGTGTTGGAGGGAAAAACCTGACAGGTCCTGATTGATAACCATGCTTGAGGGAAGCTGCTGGAAGAAAACTGCTGCAGCAAAGGCTGCAGGGAGTTACTCTTCCAAAACCCTGCTGCAGCAGAAAAGGCACATGTGGCTGCTAGAGCAGGAGATGGACATGGTTAATTGACTGGGAAACTTTAGCAGAGATGGAATTAATGCAAAGAGCTCAAAGCCCAGGCGTGCAATTCTGTTACCAAGGGAAGGAACCATTCAGCTGGAATTGCAATCCATTTTCAGGTCAGAGACTTTCCCAAAGGCAGAGTGCTCACCCCTCATCTGTTCCTCCTCTTCCCCTCCAAGGGGTGCAAGAAGGAGAAGGTAGCTGGAAACAGCAGCCTAGGAAATAGACTGCCCTTTGAGGGCCAGCCAGGTTTCAACTTTGCACGGTGTGTGTTTAGCAGTGAGGAATTCGGAAGACGTGTCAGGAGAGAGAGCTTCTCCTAACCCTAGGACTTTGTGGAAAAGTTAGTTGTGGAAACAAAACTAGAAAGTTAATAATAGGGGGAGGGGGAATTTACTTTCAGATCTACTCAGCAGAATGAATACCTGAACCAGATACATTTGCAATCTGGTCAGATGAGAATGCCAGGAGTTAGTTACTGTGGAATCGCAGCAACAATATGGAAAAAAATACACCCAAACAGTTATTTTTTTAAAGTAAAGCGGACTGCTGAGGAAGATAGGAAAGACACAAGCACAAACCACAGACCAGATGACATAGATGATCTTATGCAGTGATGCGCTGCCAATATTTTGATAAGTAGCACCCATGACTGTGTTCCTTTCAGCTGGTGTCTCAGAGTCACTTTCCTCAGTAAAGGAGGACTAGATCTGGGCAATTCTTCATTTCTTCTGCCATTTTAACAGAGGCTTTAAATACACTTACACATACTTACGAGTAGCCTCGTAAAATACATTGAGTCAAACTGTTCTCACACCAGTGACTTTGAATTCATCGCGTGAATTGTACTGAACAGACTGTTTGGTGTGCAGCACATATATTTTGAAATGGAAACCTACTTGCCACTTGGTTCATTTCCATGGTAAAATCTTTGCACCTCAACACTGCCTTTATCAGCTCTAGGCATAAACCACTGCCATTAAGGATGGGTTAGTGATATTTATCGGTGAACTTCTTCCATCAGAACAAGGCAGACAGTCTTAACTTGCTTTCCCACTCTTCCTCCATGCCCCCAGTTTCACCTAAGCCATGGAAGGGCTACCAAGGAAGGATTCCCATTCACTTTCAACACATGACTCATATGCTATCTACCACTCAACACCAAAAGCAAAGCAATGTGACTTCTAAACCTCCAATTCTGTCAACAGTTGACAGTGTGACTAGCGTGGCCATCACCAAGTCAGTCAGTGCATGCCATTCCTCCCATCAGGATAACAGAGAAAATAATCCCACAAAAGAGACTGTGATGCTTACTTTAGGCATGATTATAAAGCATTTTCCTGCTCTGGCACAAAAGTGCCACATACTTTACATTACAAATAACATATATTTTTCCCCAATTCTTTCATGCTGGAACCTCCTGAAATCCTCATTGTAGGATACGTAAAAAGAAAATTCCAGGTGGGAGAAATTTTGTGTAGCTCAGACTGAGCTTTCTGCTCAGTCTGAAGAAATCTCACTTGGTAGGGATACTCACAGTAGGCAAAGGTAGGCTTTTGCAGGTAAAGAGGGACTCTCCTTTAGACCTGTATTCATGTACAGGAAGTTACCTACATTTTAGCAACAGGTAATTACATTAGTGCCTCCTCTTCTCAGCCTGATTATCATGATAGTCATACCTGACTGTGAAGATAAGCTCATGACTTATCTATGCCATACAAAAAGTCAGGGGTCAGATTTAATTCAGTAGGCTCTGATCTGCCATGCTGCAACCACAAAACAAAGCAGCCTCTCCCTGTGCACAGAGGCAGAACACTGAAACGAGACTTGCTCCAAAACAGGACCAAAATGCATCACCTCATACTCCCTATCCACCTCCAAACCTCCAGGGTAGATCACAGGGAGTCCATCTTCCCAGTCCAGAAGCCATTAAAAACCTTCCTCTTCATCCTGTATGAGGGGCCTGAAACAAACATTTCATTTTGGGAAAAGACTCAGGAAGAACATATGAAGAAGCAGAGCAACAAACACATAAGGTGGATATAAATCCGGATAAAATATTAAAATCATTAAAGGGTCGCTGCTCCCTGAAGGTTGGAAAAAACAAAGAGAGTTAATTAAAAGCAATCTCCACACAATGCTGAGCTAGCCTGCCCTGATAAATCAACAGCTAGGACTGCGCTTGTAGAGGTCAATGGGGGAAAGATGTTGGAAGGCGAGTGAGAGGAAAGCTAGGAGAAGATAAAACATTTAGCTGAGACTATCAACAAAACCAAATCAGATCTGGTGACAGGAAATTGAGAAGGGTTTTCCACACATTTCCCCCATCAACATTTTTTGGTTAGATTTCAACCTCAGGAATCCTTGTTTGCCATCTAACACCAGCTAACCTGACCAAGTTCCTATTCATTTGTATCAGCACAGGAGAAGAAAGAGAAGCGAGAAGTCTTCGGGGTCCCATTCTACCTGGGGAGCTAATAACACATAACACATCCACGTGCCATTTGATCACTGAGGACTAATATCATCAAATTAACAGAGGGGAACATCCTTTTTGGAGAAGCACCTCCTAAAAATTAAAGGGTCAGTCAGATATGATGAAGCAGCAGCAGAAGTATCTCAATGCTGCAATTGTTTCTTCACACCTGTGGAGAAAGAGCTCACCGCGGAGTCTTCCCATCACCAACCCTCACCCATCACATCTCGCATGCCTCTTAACTATAAAAGGTACTAATCACTGAATTAAAATTGTGCTCCTGATTTTTTCCAAATTTCACATCAACAGGTATATGCTAATGAACTGAAAGCTTTAAGGATAAAGAATCCATAGAAAACACAAAAAACTACAGTCTTAAAAACACCCTTTAGTAGTTTAAAAAAAAATAAGGCAAAAGCAATAAGGGTGAGCTTGTAGATACAAGTGGGTTCATGTTATAATTTCTGATATTGGACACTGATGAGTGATTTATCCGAACACTCAGGAGGATAGCAGTCTCAAACATCATGCAGTTTTTATTCATGGTCAAGACCAAAGGAGTTTAGCAGTAAAACAGCTTTTTGAACCCCTGTTTCCATTATTCCATATTCAGATTGCATAGGTTTTAAAGTAATCATAAACATAAAATGTATTTGTCCCCATCATTGACTAAACACAGTCTCTCAGGAAACAATATTGAGACCACAGTACTCGAACAGTCACAAATCCATGGATGACTGTCTTCAGAACTGTTCTTGAAGGACATGGAAATATGGACATTACTTTTTCCTTGAAGAAATAATACTAACTTTGTGTCTCCGTTCTAAGTTTCCCTATGGCAGTGTTCACTGGATAGTGAACTATCTGGGCTATAACTCCGGCCATTTCAATTTTTCTCCCAACTCTTTTACTAATCACGTTAGGCTGTGGATCCACAGGAACACTAGAAACTGCAAAGTTCCTAGAACCAGACCAAAAATTTCACAGCCATGTGACACGAAGCACTGAACTGGTGTTCACTTACTCTTCCAAAACATGAAAAGCACCCAAAACATTTTCAAGAGGAAATTTTGTTCCAACAGGCATAATATGTCTTCCTGTGGCTAGCACGAAGCCAACTCAAAGCATAAAAGCAACATAAGCACTGTACTTTGCGTTTTGGCAGAGGTAGCATGCCCGCATCTGATCAGATCAAATCAGCCCTGCCAGCTGATGCAGTAGAGCAGGCTGGAATTAACCAACTCAGGGCACAGCCTTATTTCACTGTGCTGCACCTGATTTTCTTTGCACTGTCCAACCTATTTAGATTTTTGAGACCTAAACGGCAGGGAGAATTAAGCCATGTGTTTGTAGAGAACATATTAACCAAGGCCTTGTATCTTGCATCACAAGGGGGAATCTGAGATGAAACATGGGAGAGAAACTATAAGTTACGTGGGGTTCCTTTCTTTTGCATAGTAAGATTTCATATGCATGTTACCGTTGGCTTTTTACATTAATTTATAAAAATTATCAAGAAGCAAGGACAGCATTATCAGATGTCAGACTGATATGGTGTTGTATGAATGGAGAGATGATCCTCAGTTAGGTTGGATCAGTTCTGTCACAAGGGACTGCAATATTAAATATCGCTTCCAGCCTTTCTCCCTAGAAGAATAACACTGATGTAGTCAGTGTCCCCATCAACACCTGAGCAGGGGACTCTCTCCCAGCTACAGCTCAGCAGAACACAAAATTAATGACTCAGGATTTGGCAAGCACACACTGCTGATCACAGCCACCTAGTGCACACTCATCAGTACCCATCCCTGCCCTGCTCTCGCTGCTCCACTGACTCCCTGTGAAGCCTCCCCTCAGACTGGGGTGCCAGTAAAACCTCCATGCAGCTGGAATTGCAACTCTCTGACCGCACCCGGCTCAGGCAGGTAACCTGAAAACTGAGACACTTGCTGACATACTCCTGCTATTCCCATACTGGAGAGGATGGGGGTGTAAGAAGGATATTTGCCAGCAGCCATTGAGACACTGCATTATTCTTCTCTGAGACATCTGCTGGGAATCTGTGATTAAAATACGCTCTGCTGGAAAATAAACCATATATAACAATTAAAAAAAAAAGTATCATACTTCTTATAATTTAGGCTGGTAAAGATAAATAAGAATTTTAAACATTCAGTATTCAAGCATTCATGATCTTTGTGTTACATTTCACTCAGTTTAGACAGTTAAAATACACTGGGAAATTCTTTTCTTTCTTTTGAAATAAGAAAGAAGAAAGGAAAACTACTTTCTGCTTCTCACGCACTAGTCCAGTGTATTTGCATTTGTTCCACAAATTGTAGAGAAGTTTTTAAAGACAAGAAAAAAGCAATTCCATCTGAAAAATTTTGTTAAAAAAAAAAAAGGATTTATGCTTTCTTTTAGATTGTGTTGATGAGATAACTTTCCTTAAAAGAAACAAACCAGTGCTAAAACTGGGACCTGTACTAAGGAAGTGATTAATACACCTCAGTCTCTGCATCCTGGGAAAAACTGCCAGGCAAAGCCAGAAGAGCAGTACAGTCCTAATGAAGCCCTTGGAACAGGCCTTAAACAATGTTGCCTCGGTGCTGCTTCTCCGCACGTGGGAGTATGTCACCCCAGCCAGGGGATCCTCACATCAGAGGTTGGTCTGTCCAAGGGAGAAAAACGTCAACTCCCGAAACAGATTCATTCCACTCGTACAAGTCCTCAGGGATAAACAATACAGGGATGGTTCTTGCTCAAGGCAACATCGCATACAGACAACACAGTGATGAGCCCAGAATAAACACCAAGATTGTAAAATTGATCTACCAAGCAAGGAAATTCAGCTCTGACATGAAAGACAAACCAGAGTGAGAAAATACCAGACTCGGCAAATGATAATCCTAAAAGATGGTTTATTCACAGCCAATGAAGGCATTGGAATGCTTTATTTCAGGACAGCAGAGGTAGAGCCAACTGTCATAAATTGCAGTAGACAGATATACAAGATGGACAAAGTCTGCTCTTGAGTGCAACCTCCAAATACTACACTTCCAGTTTTAGGAAAGCAGAGGAAGAAATCACTTTACATTAGGCTACACAAAGGATGAGCCACATTACCTTCACCATGACTCAGACTGAAGACAGAGACCCATTTTGCTTTGTGTACCAGACTTCTGCATGGTCTGGGTAAACCATTCCCACTCAGACACTGTGAACCCTATCTAACAGGCATTATGCACCCAGCCCACTGGACATGTTCTTACCTTGAAATTATTACCCCCTGAAAAAAATCATACCTTTGGGCCTCTGTAGCGCAACCCAGATAGTTCAATATTGCTTTCACACACCACAAATAATATGTTTTTAAAACTTTTTTTTCACGACAAGTTTGTGATATAACCTCCATCCATCCACAGAACTGGACAGCCTGTGAAAGGCTGGAACACCAAAAAAAACAAAGTTACAAAAGCACTGCAACAACTACAACAACTAATCATGCACATGCAACTCATGAAACCAAGACATAATGCTGTAACTAGTAACATAGCAGTTATCAGACACTCTCATATTCAAACTAGTGTATCCTCAGGTCTTCTCAACTTGGCTTCTCTGCCTCCCAGTGACTTTGGTTTTATGCTTATGTTTCCTTGCGTAAATACAATGAGATTCATCCCTCATTTTCTCTGAAAGCTGGTGCTGAGATACAGAAAATACAGTTTTCATGTGGACAACAGTTTTGGTTTGAAATGTGTCACACTAGGGCTCATTTATGTTTTTAAGTTACATCAGAGCCCCACTGGAAATGCTGTAGAAATTTTGGTACATGATTTAATGTGCCCAACAACCCTGTTCTGTCAAGCAGAAGAAAATTCCCTTCTGCAAAGCCACATTAAAATCACCTCCACATCACTTGTAAACACTGAACTGGCAACCTAACTGTCCATCTATTTTATTGCTTCCACCTGCTGAAAGTGGCACTGCACATTATATTTTCACTTTAATATTAAAAATCAGCAACCAGATGCTTACGCAACAGCAGCCAAAAAAAAAAAATCAGTCTTCATCAGCACTTAATCAGGACGTAGGGCTGTTTCAGGGATGCATAATGGGATACAGGACCTTCCAGCTAAGAGTCCCCAGCTTGAATTCAAGCCAGAGTTATCACTAATGAAATATTCTTGCCATACAAGACCCACGCTGGTCTGTTGCCGACCTGAAACAGGGATGTGAGCACAGGCCATTTCTTCACAGGTGTCTCATGACACAGAATTCATCATCACAAGATGGTCATTTGGCAGCCCAGGGGTCAGAGCTGGCTGTCAAGGCAATTTTATCTGAGAAGGTACAGCAATTGGAAAACCAACCGCTGCTGTGTGTTTGCAACAGGAATGCAGAGACAGAACAGGCCTGGTAGGGTTTATAAGGTCAGCTCTAGCACTGTGCACATAAGTCTGCGATACTCTGGTCCCCAAACACCTGGCAGGGAATAAAAGTCCCCAAGCATGTCAAAGTTATCTGACAATACAGTCAGCATGCAAGCAACCTAGCCTAGCAATTGAGCCCGAGTTAGCCTCTTTTGTCCCAGAGGCTGTCTTGAGCAAAAAAAAGGGAGAGCACCAGCACTGCTACTCCAAAGCCAAACTACTGGAAGGCAACAGCTCCTCTGGTGAGCATCCAGGCAGAGAGCTATATGGCATGGGGGAATCTCACATACAGAAAAGGCAATAGCTGTTCCAGTGAGTATGTTTAATTGACAACCTGAAATAAAAGTCAGCTGTGGGAGTAAAGACAGAGAAGGGGTGGGGGAAACCAATTCTGCTTCTAGATAAGACTTTGTAAATTACAATTAAATGCATTATGGTATCATATGCACATCGTTAATAAGGCAGAGATGGAAGAAACGGGACTAGATGCTAAGACTGGAAGTTGAACAGCTGCATTCTAGACTTGATTTTCGAATTAGAAAGTTTCTGAACCACTTTGCCCTAGATTAGCCATCCATAAAACAAAGGCAATAATCCTTTCTTCACAGGGGTGTTGAGAGGTTTAATTAATTAATGTTTACAAAGTCCGTTGAGATTTCTGACTGACATTTGAAGTAATTCAGAATACTTTTAAACTGCATTTGTTTCTTCTACTGTACCGCTCAAATGTCTCCATATTAAGATAACCAAAGGAGAAGAAGACGGAAAGAAAAAGTGTGGAGATAGGTACAGACTAGTAAAAACACAACGCAACAAATCCAGTACGTCAAATCCACCCCTGTCCCATCAAAGCTATCTGAATACTGCCTTTTCTACAGATGAAGAACATGTTTATCCAGACACCTGCTGCCTTTCCCTTGCAGATCTGTTAAACTTAGATCTCTGATATTTTTGCCTGTAGCACCATTTTGGTAAACAACAAGGTATTAAACAGCAGAAATAATAGGCAGTCATGTCAGGTTGATTGGATCACCAGAGGAAGTGAAGGGGAGAGGAGCAAAGGGATGAAAGCACCAAAAGAGGACCAGAAAGTGAGAAGAGAGCGCTAGACGGAGCAAGAGGGAAGCTGAGTGTAAGGAGGCGCCAATCATTAATCAGGGACTCCACACACTGAGCTATTCTATGTAATGTATTCCCACGGATGCTCAGGTACGCTGGAATACATTATCCCAAGAGACTAGTCTAGCATGAACAAGGCCACATATGTGTCCAAGTGCAGAAGATAAACTGAATATTGGACACACTTAAATGCACAAGCACACACAGGGAGCTGCTTGATACCTGAGCTAGGATTTCTCGGTCTCTACATTGTCCCCCATCTCAGAGCAAAACCTTTGTGTGGCCAGTTTCTGTAGGGGGCGTTTGTGGGTTTTGTGATACAATCAAAACGCAGACAGAGGAAATGCAAATGTCATTCAGCTCCCTTTCATTGTCAGGAAGGACACATGAGGATAAAATACTGTGCACTGCATCCCTTCCCCTATTATGTGTCCTACTGCTTTTGTCCTAATTTATCCCATGCATCATTTATTTACATGTGTATTGTTTCCCGATCAGCAACTTTAAAGAATAAGTGAAAATTATAAAATGTTTTATTAAACAAGTTGTTAATAAAAAATGCAGATGGTGTCAGACAGCCAGTACCAATTCTGTTTCCTCCACATAGCATTAGTACTTTAAAAGGCACATAGAGAAAAGCGAATCCAGCACTTGATGTCTATTGTTTCCTCCTCTCACACCCCCCAGGGGCGAAGGGAGGAGATGGGAGCTAATTATAAAGAGCCTAATCCTGCCCTCCCCGACTTTAGCAGCAGCGGGATCGGGCCCCCGATTCATTTCGGCACAAGCAACCCTTCGGCAGGATCCGCCCTCTCCGGAGATCCGCCGCCACTCTTGGGAGCCCCACGGTGTCACGAAGTGCGAGGCGAGGAGGCGAAGTCCCGTCCTCCGGCGGGGCTCCCACGGCGGCGACCCGCTCGTCGCTCCCCGGCAGCTCCCCGCCCCTCACCCGCCGTCCCCCGGAGGCCACCCCAGCCCGGGCTTCCTCGCTACCGGCGATACTCGCGAGTGGCACAAACGTTGGTGGCTTTTCCCAGACCAGGTGAGGAGCCGTGCGGTGCGTCCCCCTGGGTGCGCTTCCCGGTCCCCGGGGTGCGCTGCCTGCGCCCGAGCAGCGCCCGGCGGCCGGGAGAGGCACAGGGAGAAGTTGCTCTCGCCAGCGCAAGTATTAAACCTGCCGTCAAACGGGGGGGCACGCCGGCTCTTCCCCGCGGTTTTCAGAGCGTGTTTAGCCCCACACCACCCCCCCGCCCCGTGAGGATACTCGGACTGCTTTGATTAACCCCCTGACAACTGCGCTCCCTTCTCCCCGCGGATTTGTATACGGTGCTACCGAGAGGACGGGTAAATGAAAGCAAAGGTTTTCTGCCAGGACGGAGCAGGAGAGCTGATAAACATGTCAGCACCCCTTCCCAGCTCGAGGCTTTCGTTTTCCTCCGGATCGCAGAGAGACAGCGGCAGGAATCCCTGGAAAAACCTTCAGTGTTTTTCCAACTCCAGCCGGAGAGACTTGAGTCGGGGGAAAAAAAAAAAGAAAAAAGAAAAAAA